>LUCM01005568.1:21773-35859 GCA_008360955.1 Fasciolopsis buskii | reverse complement strand
CAGCTGTACAGTAGTGCTTCCATGGTTTTTTATGGTGAGTTGAGCGATGATATCACATGGTGAATTATTTCACGATTGTATTTATCACTCCATTCAAATAATAATAGTACAAAGCGTTACATCGGTTGTTCTTACTTGAGAAATGTTGACGAGGATATCGGTTATTTCACACTCCCGATTGCTTTGAATCCAGGCTGAGTAAAGAACAGTCGAGTTTGTGTAGATATTTGTGCTCAAGAGCTTAGGACGGAAGATGTAATACGCCCTGTCATGAAAACAGTGTTTTGAAAGATCATTGTGTAGACGATGACGGTCGCCGGAATGGATGATCTCTGTGAATCCTACCGGGGCATTGCGATGCATATTGTGCAGCAGCACATACGATACACCACTAATGCGTAAGTGGCCACCGGTTTAATTGTCTCGACCGAGACAACAATGAAGTTTGCATGTTTTAACACTTTTGACATTAACAAATAATAGTAATGACTTCTTCATTTTTTCGTGTGAATCTTTGGTGCTAATGAGGCCTTCTTGAGACTTATCATGGAATCGGTTGACGTTTGCTAGCAACTCTGTGTGATAGGATTGCGGTGTGGATGATACCGATCATTCTCTTCGGATGAGATAGAGGAACTTGTTCAATCACCTTTATAGTGAATGATATACTATTAACAACGCAGCATTGTTGGCAGATGTAAGGCACATTGCATCCACCAATAACACTGTGTTATTAACATTATATCATTCACCATAAAAACCAATACATTACGGATCGATTTTTCGATACACTCCTAATGTCATTTGGTCCTAATATATTGTTCAATCATGCTTTGCCATCCAGCCCTGCACATAAGCAAGTGACTAAATCAGTCTAAGAGTAAATAATCAGTCAAAACCCGTGGAAAGAATATTTGGAATGTGTTGCATTTACAGCCTACCAAAACAACAACATGCTGAACGTACTGAAGCACAATTTGTCATTCCACCACCAGTTTATCTGGATTGCTTGCGCGAAAACTGATTAATTAGTGATCCAACCAATCTCAATCCGAAGTCCGATTCAGGACAACTTCTGGTGTCTTGAACACACCACTTCCATGTTTCCCACTGGGTTAAGTGGGATAAATTGATTGAAGTGTGTTCACCCGCAAACACTCATTGCTTTCAGTGAAGTTGCTCTAATGGTCTCACGTAATGTCAAACTAGTGCTCCCACCTCAGACATTTACCGACCTGAATATTCCACAGTGCATGACTGGTACGTTTTCCACCGATACCTACATTTTACACACTCCTTTTAATCTGGCCAGCACTGGCCAAATTTTCCCGACGGGTGATGTAAGACTGTCCACAGAAAACGACGGTTTTGTTATCTAGTGGGTCATTCTACTCTATATCTGAAATTGACAGCCTCTGTTCGAATTGGTCTAATAATGCAGTTCTTTCTCTACATTTTAGTCCAGGTATCACCCATTTTTGGGGGGTTGGGTGATCCCTACTCGATCTCGAAAGGAAAATCCTATTTGAGTCCAAACGAATGACAGGGCAAATGGAATCCACTAGATCAGTCCAAGGATGACTGGAAGCGCTTCATTGCGTAAGGATCCCAGCAGAATAATCAACAGTGTGATTATGGTGCTTCGTGAGATTCACAAACAAATAAGACCGATTCGCACCGCAACCAAACTCGTTGGAATTGTTCGTCTATTAGCATGCTAACCAATCCCAAGCACAGCTTGGGTGAGTTAGTCTATCCACTCACCCGACGAGGGTTTGCTGACTAGGTTTTCATTCCTCCGAGGAAATCAAGATGCAGATATCACTTTGGCTAGCCTGTTTTCCGCTGTTCTTAATTTGGAGGCGAAGTTTTACGCAGTCGACTTCACAGCTCCCTTGCACGATATCCTATGATAGAGAAAATCATTCTAATTCGTTGTCATTCGTCCTCCTTGTGTGCTATTTTAACAAACAAGCTGCTGATACATTGTCACAGGAGGAAGCCATTACTGGCACTGAAAGACATATTCGAACCCCAGAATTTCACAACCGAATGCCACGATAATAGGTTCAAGCTCCATCGGTGATTCTTGTGTGATCTACCGCAGTAATTTGTGAACTGAAGTGGTATGGTCACCGTTGTTGTTTTCTTCTTTTGCTTTCTCTGCTTTACAATCGAAGTAGTATTGTAGGCCGTTTTTTTATGCGGGTTGGTTTTGCAATGTCCATTTTTTCGAATGAAATAGTCTTGAATCCTAAGCACATAGATAGTAGAATTCCGGTAAATGAATATTTTAATGCATGCTAAGGTTGATCTATCAGAGGAGGAATTTTGGGGATACATTTGGTTTCTTTTTCTTGGAGCGCAATAGGAATGGATACATTCTGGGGATAACTTTACCAGTAGATGCATCATGCACAACGCCAGCCAAATCGGTTATTAAGTCAAAGATAAATAACTGTGGATAGTTCAGTGAACGGAATAACGGAGTGATCAACCTTTCCATTTGACTCGATCATTCGGAAATTGAGAGCATATTTCCTCCTTCAAGACTCTGATGAAATGCAAGCTCAAAAAACTGGAGTCGACAGGCCAGTCGCTAGTCTACCATTTTTCTAGGACAGTCAAATTAGAAATTTTGCCATGAACAGTTTTGATCAAAGGATAGCTGCATGTTTTTCAAACGCGAACGGGGCAGCTACTTGTCGTCTAAGTGGTACTCTGTTTTATTCACCGTTCCTATCTACTTGGTGCTGTCATCCGTGAAGTTTTTTCAATTTTCTTGCTCCATTCTTTCGATTTTCAAGCCAGGTTTCTGCAAATTCATGAGCAGAACCGCCATAATCAGCCTCGTGTGGAACCAATTTCGGAGGAGGACAAATGTAATGAAATCGAAGAACCGGTGCATGCTCAAATGATAGTGGTTTTCCTAAAATACTACCGTAGTTGGCTTACGGGAAGTTTTCTCAGTTGTGAAACAATATGGAATGAATATGCTTGCAGCTACTAAAAACAGCCGATCTGTAGTGCTGAATCGGTAAATCGAAAGGACTAAAACTCGTACTGACAAAACATCTCAACGATCGCTTAGGCTCATGGTGTTAGGAGATTCCGAAAATAACCGGTGTGCGTGTATGAAATCTGTCAAAAAATCAGACAGATGATTTCATCTGAAGATGAGTAAACACGATGACTATTATTAAGAAGAACTGCTCTGTTCGAACTTCCTAATATTTCAGTCTAGTTGTAGTCGGCTATACAATCTAACGAAGGCGTGCAAAAACCATTACATTTATTATAAACTTCTGCGGCAGCCAAATCGGTGGTTATTAATGGCGCCCGCGAGAAGACAGGCCGAGAGGAAATCGCACTAAGGAACTCCGACTCTTATTTTGAGCTTTCAGTTCTAACGAAGCAAATTCCAAATATATGACTTAACATTCTATGCAGCGCAGGGTTTTGCAACTTTGTTTTGTATTCGCCATTTGAAACTTGCATTTGGCATGAACACCACCAAAGTCACAAAGTTACGCAGCTCTAATTATGCACATGG
The DNA here is from genome assembly GCA_008360955.1 of Fasciolopsis buskii. Taxonomy (NCBI): domain Eukaryota; kingdom Metazoa; phylum Platyhelminthes; class Trematoda; order Plagiorchiida; family Fasciolidae; genus Fasciolopsis; species Fasciolopsis buskii. Next base: position 32,306 of record LUCM01005568.1, on the reverse strand, counting down.
TCGTGCGCTATTTCTCCAGCAGGTATGCACGCATTTCGTGAACATTACAACTCCCGATTTGGCAAATATAAAGTACGGCCACTGAGGCTGACTGGACGTCACCGGGTATTGCATTTGGAATTGAAATTAGGATATATTTGTGGAACGAATCGTACATTGATTGCTTGGACAAGGGAATCAATATTTTTTGATTTAAGCCCAATCATGGAAGACTTATTGGGAAGCACACTTCTGAAACCAGAGTGAATGATATAATGATGATGAGAATACAGAGTAGCCGAGACACAGTTCACGTTTGAGACGGCTGTCTGAAGGGAAGGCCAGAGCGAGCTGTTTTGTGCAGAACGGCATTGTCAGTCGTCAAACCTATCTCGAAACTCCGGCCCGACACTTATTGATGCTTTTGAGTAGAACTAACTATTAAAGCGTCTTTCTAAAGTGACAGTGTGTCTGCACATCACGCCGTTATCGCCTGCAAATTTCAGGTTAATCTTGCCACAAAGGCGCGCCGTTGGACATTTCAACCAGTTAGTACACTTCGGTCAATCTGAGAAGACTAAGCTCTGCGACACTGGTTGGACGTTTGGAAAGAATCACACTTCAGTGACAATAAAGCGTTTCAGCTTCAGTGATGAGTAATAATAATGTGCAATGTTTTGAGTAGCGTATCACTTTTGTCTCTGTTGTCGGAAAAGTATGTTCATTATGTAAAATCCGTCCTTGGATTGTGTGAAAATTTGAGATGCCGGTGATTTTGTAGCTGAGATCAATTTCAAACGACTTGGAAGTCGGGCAATCAAAATTTAGCCCTTGTGGTTATCAGCGTTGATTTCTTATCACGCAAACCTATCTCATACAAACTAGCGGTTCATAAATTCAAGCTTTGTAGTTTAGAATCCCAAAGTTGCTGCTTTGTGCAGAGAGTTTGACTAGAGCACTAGAGCTGGACTGTGCTTCACGAAACCAAGATTCTAATTGTTGACCGAATTTGAAGCGAAAATAAGCGAACCATATTAGATGTGCACCAGTAGAAATTTTGTTCAAACCCCAAACTAGGACGACGAGCACGCACATTAAACGTCCGTGATAAGTTGAAGTGACGAGTTTTCAATGTGCATTCTTCGTTGTTATTTGGTGCTGCGAATGAGGAACGGATTATTTTAAGGGCTTCAAATGACCAGTTGTCGATCAAGGCATTGAGTCTGCTTTTACAATTGGCAGAATATTTCGTCGTGGAAGTCGGTTGTAGAATTAATGTGAGCGAGCCTTTTCGCACTGTGTACGTTTCGAGATCTCGAGGAACGATCGCCGAGCTAGAGTAGAACTTGTATCACCTGATTTGTTTTACTCCTTTCGTGCGCACAGCAACGATTCGTAATATGTTATTCTCCCAAAACTAGTCTTTAATAATGTAGTATATGACATTAATTTGGTTGTGCGAGATAGTAAAGGCTTGGCAATGACCCGACTGTTAAGAAAGAGCTCCGAAAGTGAAAACAATTTCTATTCCCCGTGGAACTGGTTTTCATTCATTCAAATTACTGAATTACCCATATTTTGTTAGAAATACTTCTGGATATTGGTCCTTTTTGTTCTACATTTTGCTATCTTTCTACGCTTTCGTTTATTTGCCCTGTATCATATCAAGATCTCCATTTTCTGCTGTTCGGTTTCATACCGTTTCTAGTCCCGATCGAATCCACATTTAATTACTCTTTTTTATTCAACCATTTTCCAACACTTCCTGTCTGTCAAATCATGTTCTCTATCGACAGCTGCGTTTGTTTTGTTTTTTATCTCCATTTAGGCTTTTCGCATACACCACATCTTTCTACCTCTCTCTTCGGAAGCCGAACCGAGGCAGATCAACAGTTGTGTTTTGCTGCTCAACATGTGACAAATGAAAAAGGCAAAATAACGATTATAACACTTGTGTTTGTCCTCATTCCCGTCGATTTTGTCGCATTGCATTTGCCATGCTAAAGGAAAAACACTAGTTGGATCATTTCTATTCTGTGCGAAAAAATGCGCAGCTTTTGCATGATTTGCCAGAATGGTGTCTGATTACAAATTAAAATTCCTTTCACTCGTGCCAGTTGTGCCAACTAGTTCACTAGTTCATTGAATAATCGGATAATGAGAAACTAACTGCCAGTTTTATTTCATTCTGATTGAATCGATCGGAGCGTAAGTGGTATGATTATGCACGTTTAGATCGCGGTAATGTTCATTTGATTTGTCTTTTCAACGATATTTCCATGTGTAGTTACAATATATGCTCAACAAATGACACTTAATGTATCCATGCTACTTGTCCTACTGGCCATCATATCGGTTTTTAGATAGACACTAGTCAGTGGTGTTCAGGTTGATCAAACTTTTCTTACCTTGTGGAGTGGAGGTCTAGATTACACCATAGCTAGTCACCATGATGATAATCCGCCAGTTGATATCGCTTTGCTCTTTGCCATATGTGACCTTTAAGTTTCTACGCTTCCGGCGGTTTCAAGGATATTCCTGCCTCATTGTTTCAGACCATGCAGTAGGTATACATGACCCAATATCATAATAACTATTCTTGTATAAAGTTATCCCTTAATTAGAAATTTTAAGTGTATTTACGGATCGGCTTCCGATGCGTGAGATACCAACCTAAACCTGCACAGCCAGATTATCCGTAAGGATTATTCATACACCAATGCACGTTATCCAGCCAACCCGACCTGCGTGTAATGAGCTGACGTCAAGATTACCTTGAGTGGCCTTTTGTAAGTCAGATTTACAATGGATCGTAAACTACGCCGCTTCTCATGGTTCGAAAAATTTCAGTAACATGCTCAGACGCATCGCATCTTTCATGCAATACAAAATGTATTCAGTTCTGATATATTCGCCCGAGCTATACTTCAAGGAAACTACTATCATGCCGCGTCAAAAATTTGCTGTAAGCTACTTGTCTCAGTTTTTGCTTTGATCGAACTTTAGTCTTTTTCACTGACTACGCCAGAATCAGGCAATTCGTGAACGTTCCTACCAGGTAGACAATATGCAAATTCAACATCTCGTTTTCACCGTTTCTACTTACATAGATGCAAAGACGGAACAAGAGAAGAGTCATTCTCGTCTTATCTGTTGTCTTGCTCCGCGCAGGAACATCCCCAACCTCCGTTAACTCTGTTCCTTTCATTCCTTCTCTTCGATGATAGGATCTCGCTTTTTTTCCGTGTTCTATTCATATCTGGCTTCTAATTCAGAAAGAATAAAGTGATGAACGTTTGACATTGGAATGTTGAACTGAGAATAGTTTGTTGTCAATTCGTGGTCAAAATAATCTGAATTAATTCAGGAGATAAGGAAACGGACTGGTTGATTGATTGATGGATTGATTGGCCCGTTCGTTGATTGTCCGCTTCTTCTTCGTGGCTTACTTGTTGAAATTTCCTCTGATCCAGAGATTTATGACTGCAACCTAATTGGTTACCTTTTTTGGCGTATAGAACGCATTAAACTTTCTATAATTGATACATATCTTTATCGAATAACCCGTTACGTAGTAATCGATACTCTGCTGGCTACTTTAGTCTAAGTTGTTGGCCTTAAAACCAAAAACGCCACATGTCTTACCATGGTTATTGGGAAGCCGGATTCGGATATAAAAGGCAACAGAATTTCGAAATTTAGTATTTATAGTTTTATTTTTCTTTTACGCCTATTATCACTTATTCAGATTATTAACTGCAAACTACTCCCATTCAACTTGTAGAATGTATTCTTTCCTTTCAAATCAGGCTGAATTGTTAATGCAAGCATTGCAAGATTAAGACGTTTTTAACTAGTTTAAATGTAAGCAAAATATCCACCGTGTTCAAGTTGTCCGTTAGTTTTTTAGAATCTTTCGCGATTGTCAGCAACGTTTTCCATCAGTGGCAAATTGTCCAATCGGTCACCACATTCGCTGGTCTTTTCAAAGTCGGACAGTTTTTCGAATAATTGTACTCAGCATATGTGTTCGAAACCTGTTCACTTTCTAGTCTTACTTGTTCACATTTTCGTTCTGTTTCTCACGGAATATTTCCATTTTTCATTTATTGTCCTCATCCAGGGGGTGGCTTTTCGTTTGCACAGATTTCAGACCAGATTAGGTTTCTGCTTCTCTCTAAGCTGGAACAAAGTGGTCGTTGGTGTTTATGTGGGTCAACAATTTAGACTCCTTATCAAATATGTTGAAACTAATCACTTTAACCTGGTCTTGTGGATGACCGTGAGATTATTTTTTTATTTCATGTTTTTCGGTCTACTTTATCATGGATTTGCATTTTGTAGGTTTTGTTGTAATAGGTTCAATGAATTTGTCATGGTAGTGTACGAAACGTTCCTATCCATAAAGCTTAGTTTTCAAAAATTCGGGAAGGAAAAGGGCATGTTAATTTCTATCCCGAATGCCAGTTCAGTTTCCCTGGTATTGGTGTTCACTTTTTTGAAGAATCCTAGAATGTCTTAAGTCGAAGCAAACAATACGCCTTGCAGGCCTGCAAAATATTTGTTCTGCTGGAACAAGACAGTTTCTGTGAGATGGCATAACCGACAAAAATGGCATGCACAAACTACTTACCGATTGGTTTCGATGGTCACAAAGTGAGCAGTGGTAGAATATAAATGTCATTAAAACTTCTCAAAGTAGTGGAAATCTATTTCTCATAAAATGACTTATATCTTCCTTATTTCTGGCGGTAAACGGATCGCAGTGCAGCGACTTACAGAGTTTTGGTTAGTTTGCTCAGCAAACTTATCTGCCTGTCAATTATCACGTTTTGTGAGATGTAAGGTGCACTTCCATCGAGTCTTGAAGTCAGGAGATTCCGTTGAAGTTCCACCAACATATATATATATAATTCAGAGCTAAACAGTGAGGTAAATAAAGTCTATTCTGTTGGATAGTCACCAGGGACTTTCGTTCTAATTGGTTTTCTAAACCTAATTTGCATTGTATCTTTTCTTTTTTTTGTGGACGATTGTCGTACTTCATTTGTGTTGTATATCATGGATCATTCGACTTGTCCGGCTTTGTACTGCAACTTTTGATGCACGCATGCCTTTGTGTGAATCTGATCCGATTATTCAAATGGATATGGAATACCTATCAGCATCCGATTGATAATTTTATCCGATTGGAACTCACGTCGAGTACAGTAAGGGTAGAGATTTCTGGATTTGGTACAACCCGTGACGCCTCGTTTTCTCTAATCAGAAATGACTTATGTGCACTCGTCACCACCATTTTGATTTCATGCTACGAACCGCACTGAGATGATGTATTTCGAGTTCCTGATTTCAAACGACGTGTATTTTATCTGCCTTCCGCAAAATTCTGTCTAACATCTTCGGGCTTGCGGAGGTGCTCATTCACAAACATCTGATTGTAAGTAAAACATTCTCGAATCGAACTGTCTCACCGAGCTGAATACTCCGTGCATTTTATGCGCATCGTAAACCAACGATGATACTGGAACGAACTAATAAAACGTTAGGCATTCGACCTGTACTTATGTGGTAAACGTCTATGAACTTTCTGAACATTGCTTCTGTGATTTTTTACCACTTCTGACGCGTTGGCCAACCACATTTTGATTCAGACCCATTCTCTTACCCAGTGTGATACGCTGGAGAAACATGATGCAAAATGTTTTTCCCTGACATTTCCCCCATCGTTGTCGTTATCAAATCTGAAGCACGAAGCTCGTACTTTGCAATCGTGAATCAAATTTCTAAAGACCCTGTGCTTTATTCCTTACGCCGCTCCAGGGAGACTCAGCCCCATACCAGTCGTCTAAAAAACATATAAGCAGTTGCATTTGGTACAGTCGACACTAATCGGAGCAAGCCATTCAGGCCTACCTGTATGATAGCCACTTATCAGTCGAAATAGTTCAGCTATCTTCTTCACTGCCACTTCGGTTTCTACACGACAGAAATATCCCCCTCGTCTCACTTAAACAACCAATCACACCTACACCTCAACCATGGCAATTTGTAATTAAATGGCTTAAGTGTCTTCATAAATCCATTTATTCCCAGTGAATAATGATTATTTTGAGGTTTGACGTAAAACCAGGTTGTAGACATACATCCGAAATCCCAGGCCTCGAACTCAAGTGGAATCGGATATCTACCGCTTACCGGGTAGATGCCCTACGTCTGGGCTACCGTAGACACGATTCTCAAACGCAGATTACATATGCGGACAATCGATGTAATCCAAACGACTGTTAAATGACGTAGCAACTAGCTTGGTCATCATCATTGGATTAGCTGCGTCGATCTCTTACCAATTTAGGCGAAAAGCATAGCTGAACAACATTCAAAAGGCGTGTTAGCCAAGGTAGCTTAGTAGCATGACATTTTCCTTGTAAGTGGAGGGTTGCCGTTTTTATTCCGATTGCTGGTGTCTGTTTTTTGGATGCGTAGCGCATTGGCGGATTTTCCATTGTATATGAATATTAATAACAAATCCGATGTTTAAGGTGAATTTATGTAAGGTTATCATTGAATCCGTTTTCCGAAATCAAGTAATTTTAACCCCGTTTTCGGCCACCGAAATGAAAAGTTGACAGATGTGGAAATGTTGAGCATAATCAGCAGTATTAGTATCGATATGTATACATCTATATTATTGCTTTTACCAATGATTACTTTGAGATTCATTGGCAGATGAGGTGAATTTAAATTTGCCTGATAGCTTTCCAGTCTTTTTGACAGGATAATTACCACCAATACTCCAATCTTTTCATTTTTCCTGATTAATGCAGCGGTCAGTCACCCGCGGAGGCCGATTGCAATCTACTGGACACTGTTCGTAAAGTAGAACATTATGGGATTCATACACGCCCAGCGAAGGTAGGTGAACTCTACCGGCATGGGGCAATGACCTTGCACCGGAGTATTTGGTCTTTTAGTTGTTTAGTAGTCTGAAACTATTGCCCCGCAAATCACAAACAGGGAAAGACTATTTCCCATCAGGATACCTGGTGAAAGCTACGGTTTTGGTGACCATAAGGCCATTCTCTATTCTGTAGTATCCCTAAAGTTAGTTGGATTTTGTAATGAATCATCACTCAACTTTTTTATTGATCATAATTATTTTTTGGTTACGTATTCTGCATATTTTATCTTATTGGTTCGTTTTTTATGAGCCGACGATTAAACATTCAAATAATTAAACCAATATCCCAAAATCAGTTTTTTAAAGACGTGTACTTGGAATAATTTCATAAATTGGTGTGCACTACTTGGAGAACATTTACGTTTCGAAAGTGAAATGGATTACCGAATAGGGTAGTTGTCGTATTTTTTCAAGGATTGAATTCTAAGGTGATGCTTAATATGTACGCTGTTCGTATGTTGATCTGAAACGATCGACATTAGCGCCTGGGTTGAAACCGTCTCATCATCCGCTCATCCACCTGCATGGACCTCCATGGTTCCATCACACATTTCAGATGCAAACTTTCTGAAATGGCCAGATGACCATAAACACCTAATTCATCCAGTCATTTATGTAAGTGTCAAACAAGAAATTATCAATTTGGTTCCCTCCTTAATGTCCACTTTTTATACCATTGGAAATGGTCAACTCGGAGAGGAGTGCCGCTTTACGATGGCTGATTTTGTTTCATAAAACTGTTTTCTGCAGGGTTCTGTAATTTACAAATAGCACTGTGGGATAGGTTGGAGCACCCTAAGGCGCCCATGTGCGCAGTAAGTGACCACAAATTATTACTACCTTTTCTGGATTGAGTTCAAAGTAAATCACACTAAAATGAGAATCTGTTAGGTCCTATGTTATTTCAGAAACAAGCATTGAGACTGACTCAGGTCGCATGTGGTTCCCCTTACATGGCGATTGAACTCAACGATCGGACCTGCGGTGCGAACTGCATTCACGCCAATCTTGCTCCAATTTCGCATCTGAATGATGCGTTATTTGACGCTCTTGGAGATAGAGCCACTGATCAGTCAATTTTGAAATGCCTTGCAATTCTGGGTGTACTCTATGCGAGACGAACCAGTTGTAATTTTTCTTTCTTAAATCAAACTTAACTTCTGTATTTTATACAATAATTTGTCAGTTCAGCTTGATTTTTTTCCCCCGAATTCAGCTTGAAAATGTTAAAGTACACGTATGAGGCCTGCTTCGAACCTTGAAGTGAGATTCCGTTCTAATGCGCTATTACCACACACTGCGTTTTCCACCGGGTTTTCCTACAATGCTCAGCAGGATATACGCTGCGATCTTTTCCCTAAGGTGTTTCGTTAATAAATCTCTCCTTTTTTGGTGCTTTTGGTCACTGAGTATTCTTTTCGTGTTACTTCGTCCGTGATCAGTTTGCATGGAATGAGACCACACGCAAATGATAACCACTTTAAGTCATCCATGGATAAACGATCCGCTTTGGTATGTCCGTGTGAACTTACGATTTCTGAATATAGTAAAAGGCCATTCGAATCCTCCTGGCAAACCACATTAATTTCCGGCGGAGAGAATTGGGAATCCTGTGGAACTAAATAAAATGAAATCGTTGTGAAAAGCAATAATTGATAACTGTTTTGCTTTTTTAAGGTGAACTTGGTAGTAGGATCAACTAGGATATTGATGGTTATCTTCAGAATAGTTTGTTAGCGTAGGGCATAGAGGGAGCTTCCGTTGTCCTATCACTGAATGTGGTATGTTTTCAACGAATGGTGTTTGGAGCCACTGAAGAAATATTTTCTCAATGGGTTTCTCCCCGCCATCCATAAATTACTGCCATGTGTCAGACTCGGAATTTGTTGAATGGCTACATCGGACTGTCGTCCGTCTGCCGGTCTTACTATGTCTAAGACTTTGGGTTGCCTTATGGTAAAAACGTGAACATCGTTGCTAGCCCAATAGATGACGTTGTCAGCTCACGGGCACTCTGGATTGGTTACTTTTGCTATCATTTCCATTGATTGATCAATCTAAAGAGTGCCCTAGGATTGTTTAAGAAAATGGGTTGCTTTTAGTCAGCTGCGCACATGTAAGCTGTGGAGGGAAAGAAACCCGACTTCCCCGAAAATCGTCCCTCCCCCCTTTTCACGTCCAGGGTCAGTCATGCGTATACACAGTCACTCAGCCACGTTGACCTTACTGTTTCAGGACATTCTCAAATGGGTACAATAGTATTTGCAACCCGATGCGGTCAGTCTGACTTAGTCCCAGTTCGCAAGTAGACAGGCGGCGAGATATAACCGCGCTAACGAACCGTTAGTCCTTCTGTTGTTGCAATTCAGATGTGCTTCTGAGTGCATTCACTCGCGTCCGGATCGACTGTTACGACTCATGGAATTGTCTCTGTATGTGTGTGCTCGCGCGAATCCGTTCTCATCTACCCATTTGCTTCCCCCGTCTTCGTTAGTTCATATCTGAGCGTGAGGTACACAACTATGGGAAGAATATTTGAGGCAGACGAAAAAATTCGAGTCAGCCTGTGAGAATAACTTTTTTCTAAAACCCTCTTGGACTAAAGTTGGTGAAATATCTCCTTGTTCGATCGTCTTTGTTTTTTCCAATTCTCTCTATTTTTGCTCTTCTGACGTAGCGGAAGATAATTTCGAACCATAGTCCAATTCGCAAAACAGCTCTAGCCAAATCACCGTTGCAGTAAGCACTGACAAATATTTCTTTTAGGCATCAAAATCCATCACAAAACTAATCTAGATTGTCCTGATTTTTGCTGTCTATACCCGAAATTCAATCAAACTGGCACATCTACGTAGCCTACCTGTAATCGCAAATGCAACCACTCCAATTTTTTGTCTATATCTCGTGAAATATAGCTAACATGAAAGTAAAAAAGACAATCACTTGACAACTTGGAATGTGAATCTTCACTGATCCATATATTTCTTGATTTATTGTGTTCTGTCAACAAGTCCTTTTGCCTGTTTCGTTATGCACGCTAGGAAGAAGCTAGTTCTGTTTCCGAAACTGGCCCGGTTTATTGGCATCAGAAAATCTTATTTACCGTCACTTTCTCTTACCACAAAATTTTGTCCAAAAATAATTCGTCCAATCGGCCCTAGTTATCTCTTTCTTGGCCGTTTATGTGGTGATTTGGTTGGAGAGGCTTCGCCAGTCATTAACCAAAACGCGGTTATCACTTACTCGTCTTGCAGCCGGAAATTTCGTCCACTCTTGCTTCTACCTCATTCCCCGAGCGAGATAAGTTCACGTATCGTGATTCAGCGCGTGGTCTTCAAAAAAATGTATTTGCATGTAGGCGACCAAATCACAAGCATCATATACTGACATGTCCTTGACGTAGGTTTACGTTCACCATGGCCGACAGTAGCCAAGCGGATAAGGTCGTGGCGTTTGGACGTGAAGGTCGCGGGTTCAAGTCCTCCCACCGCCGGTCAACTTCCCCACTTGGCAGCTCTCTGCTGGCCGCAGCCCCTGTCCTGAAAGACAATGTACACTTTCGTTTCATTAATAAAGGGAGTAAATGATAAAAA
>LUCM01005568.1:10138-21748 GCA_008360955.1 Fasciolopsis buskii | reverse complement strand
GTGCCGTCACAGCTTTGCTCGTTACTCAGAATATATACAAAATGGCGGGGTCTATGCTACTGCAGAGCAAGTACAATTAATCCTGAAGTATTAATTCACATTAAAGTCAGAATCCAAAATAAAAACAACGCAATTGAAACCATGGATTGTAAAGTAATTACTAAATTTTTTCGATATCTGTGTGTGAATAATGCGGTTACTTTGACAGCTGTATTTTTGTTACCGCAGTAATCTGGCGATAATGGGAAGGTAAAACTTCTTGTATAGCTCGATATGAGTGGCAGTTTGGATTTTTGAAAATCGATTAAGTGGGACGCACTTTCACTGTCTAATTTACGACGAGAACAACGAATAGGAGTTTACTAGAGATCAATCCAACAAGGAGGCTTTTATGATTCAAAGGTGGCAAGTCGTTATTTGCCTCAGGATCAGCGTTTCTAACTTTGAGAAGCTGAAAAGTGTTGTCCGGTGATTTGTAATGCAAGACAAAATAGATGCACGACGCATTTTGTTTTTAATCCATTAGTTGATTTGAGGATACCGAGATAAAAAAACCCTATTTACTGTCTTTTCATCATTTACTTCGCTTAATTAATGAAACGATAAGTGTACATTGTTCTTTCCAGGCAGGGGCTGCCGGCCAGCAGAGAGCTGTCAAGTGGGGAAGTTGACCGGCGGTGGGAGGACTTGAACCCGCAACCTTTCACGTCCAAACGCCCACGACCTTACCGTTTGGTCAATGCATTTTTCCGGTTATGCAGGAAGGGAATTCAGAGCGTAAGAGGGACAAATTTGCCAGCAGTAATCTTGTGGTAAATTCCGTTAGTTTGTTTAACTTAAACCGGCTTGTTCTGAAGAAACCGTGTGGACATCAGGGTTGCCAAAAAGAGTTTAATTTTTAATTGAGGTGTTCATATGTTTGCGCCCTTGCCGCTTAGGTGTTCGACTCGAAAAAACAAATGTTTATGAATTTTGGACCGTGCCTGTAAGATGTCGAACGAGATTTTGGGCGAGGCAAAATCACCAGGTCAGAGTGAAGCGACCCAATTCAAATGAAAATGCTTGAATCCTATGGCCTGAATGCATAGTGCTCGGCAATTTTCTGAATTACTAAACTTGAAACACACGCACGGATTAGTTTGTGATTTTTTATGCTAAGCACAGTAAATACTTCAAGAGCACAGATTTTTGGTGTCTCGGGGTACAGACGTCAAAGTTTTTTGCCTTTGGTATGGCAAACCAATTCGCTTTCAAAACCTATAGCTACAATGTAGCAAACTTTGAGCCCCATTAAATGGTACATTACGTGGTTTCCATTCATTGGAGCAAAACTCAGTGACCTCCAAGTTGGTCCATACGGGCAAAATGAGCAGGGTGATTGGGCTTTGCGCAGAAAGAAAGCGGGTTATACTGTTTAGTAAATTTCGGCGTATTCATTTTGACGATGTTTCGCACGAAGCAGGTCACGTTTCCTTGGTCTCAGTTTTCTTTCCATCCTACTACCAAAACCGCTTCATAATGTGCATAACGGCCAGTGGCCATTTGTTTCTCTTATTAGGTTTGTGAATAATAACGGCATGTAAGGCTTGACTACGTAATGTTTCTCGCTCACAGTCCCTCGCGTCTCTCTACATCCGTTCCTCGAACCAACACCGTTAACAGTTGAGTTGAAAGTTGTGGGGTTTTCCCTTTCTTGTCGGTATTTTTCTCAATGGTATTCCACCCTTTGCCTGTGATTCTGAAGGCTGGAGTGTCATTCGCGGTTCCGTTAGCTCGTCTTCCGTGCCCACAAATTTGTATAATCGTAATCTTTCCCTGTCACCACTTGTCCCCTGAAATAGTCCCAGTTGTTTTGAGCTCGCAGATTTTGTTTGTACTTCTGTCTCCAGGTCTGCACCATATTGAAAGGACATAACAACCGGCCTTTGGACATGAAAATAATCGCATTGTATGTGAACGATGGGGCGCGCTGTAACTAATGCAAATAATCGTATCACCAACAGCCAAAAACCGTCCTTTCTCAATAGCAAAATGATGTCCTTCATACTATCTCCCTGTAATCTCTTGCCATCCAACGTATTCAGTGTGGCCGACAAGCACACCATGCGACGTCGAACGGAAGTTCCGCGACTCGAGTAACTCATATGTTTGAGTATTGTGCAGCCTACAGATCACTCCAGCTGTAAGAAGAACAGATGTAACCAATCATTTTTTGACTTGGCATTATCGCTGAAAATTTTGAAAACTTATAATTGGTGGGAACACGTCCGTTTTGTGAAATTTTTCTGATCCTTTGTTGCTTCGAGGCGGTGAAGTCCTCCGCATTCTAAGGTTCGCGCAACATCGTTTTGGTTATCACCAGTGACTCTGCATCAGGCCTGCACAAAAATTCCACGATGTCAATGTTAACAACTTTCTTTTCTGATTCAAGCAAATGTGTTGCAGAGCAATGTTTATCGAATTTGTTGCCACAAGCCATTTGCAAGAAATATGAATTTTACGCGAAATCAAAGATGTTTTCCTACTAGAACTGCCTTGCACCAGAGAAAACTGGCATAGGTCCGAGAACAACCACAGTGATTCCCATATGCTCTGCAGTTTAAGGGATTATCTACATTTGCGAAATAACCTTAAAAAATGTCACGTACGTCGGCGAACATGACCCATCACACAGTGGCAGCTTTTCACCTTGAGAGTACCAGGCCTCATCCCATCCGTCTGCAACGATCGACGGAAAAATGACGACACATGGCACACAGCTGGGTGCTTTTCACCAGATGGAAACCATTGGCATCGTCAGGCCTAAAGCCAATCCTGGGCAAACTAACAGCATTCCTAGCAATCTATCCCAAGCGCTCTCTTATGCCCTTTGCTTCCCCGTAGCCTGAATCCTCAAGGGCCAAAAATGAAGTCCGACGCATCGAATGGCGGTACCAGCCGACTGTTGAAGCGACTAACAAACAATAATTCCTATGGCAAGGCATTCAACTGTTGTGGTGGGGGAGAAGTAGAAAACATGGCAAATGTTATGCTGATATCGAAAGTATAAATCGTGCTTTCCATTTCATTTCAATTATACCCCCGTCATAATGGTAGTCAGGTGCGATGGATGAATGACAGTTTACAGGATTTTCTAGAGCCGAGGTGCTCTATATTCCTCCGCACTCACCAAATTACTGCATCTGTTTGGTCCGCTGAATAGTCCTGTCCTCGACTCTTTTAGGCATGACGCTGTGGCTCTGAAACGGAATGCATTTTTACATCCCTGACTTATCTCCGGTCATTGGCCTCCTACTTCCCCCTGATGTTGAAGATCCGTCAATATTTATGCCATCCCTTATCCAGCATAACACTGCTTTAGCAAAACGTGCATTTGCCCATCAGCCCTACGTATTCCAACCTTAAACTGATGGATCGTGCTGTGCTTAAGCGCCTGCGTTCTGTGTATCCTCCTGGAGACCCATTTCAGTTTGTCTATAACCATAACAGTTCCTCTTTGGACGCCGCCGCCTTCCTCATTCAACACATTTGTTATTCCTTAAACGCATCTGTGAAACCTGTGTTGCGCATTCCCGGATTATTCGTCGGTCATTCTGTACTTCAGACCCCCACGGGTCTGCTCTACTCCACAAACTGGAAAACTTTTTGGTTTGTCCCAGTTCTTTATTACCATGGCTTGTCGATTACTTTACTAATCGAACCCAGTGCACGTGGATGGACGGCAAAGTTTCGAAACCGTTGATGAACAAGTCAGGAGTGCTACAGGGTGTTGATCTTTCATCATTTCTTATCTCTCCGTACATCAGCGATTCATCTATTAGCTCCCCTTGTCATTCGTTTAGGCATGCTGTTGATGTTGCCCTCTCTCAAGCCGTTTCGAACAATGATGATTTTCAAGTCTTTCCAACAACCAATTTCCTGTTTACGGTTCCTCAGCACGAAGCTGGTTCAAATCTCAAAATATCTAAATGTTTTGAATGTCTGTTCTCTGTTTCCTGGTCAGCCTAATCATCCGAAACGTCTTTCATCACCTCAACAACTTGCCAGGATTTACTATTGATAAATATTTGAAGTAGACTACTCACATTTCCACCGGTGTAAAGAGTCTCCGACGGTTGTCATTTTCAAAACATGAAGCTTCGAAGCAGTACTAGGTAAACAAAGCATAATCGTAAATTCCTCACATTCGAGATAACTGCATTCCATTTCGTGTCAGGCAAACTGATTATGTCAACCGATTCCGGACAGTCTGTAGTATTTTTGTGGCAGTAAATTTCCCATTGGATTTTAACCAATTTTCTGTTGATTGAAGCCACTCTAGTTAACTTATGGTTAAAGTATCCTGAATCGTAGTAGAACTTTTAGGGTACTTTCTAGTAAATTTGCTGAGTACCAAAAAAAATACCTGTTCACATTTTTTTGATCAATCTGTCCATGTTTTGTTTTGACACAGAAAACCATTCTAATGTATTTGCTCCTTTTTAAAAACACACAAATCTTACCCACTTTTGTTATTCGAACAATCAAACAGGACGGTGCAGGTTTGAAACTCGGGTTGGCGGTGGCTCACTCGGGCATCATCATCTATCAGGGGAATGCTAAGATCAATAGTTTTTCCTGGGCCAGAATCCGCAAACTGAGCTTCAAACGAAAACGGTTTATTGTGAAACTTCATCCGGAAACTTGCGTGAGTAACTCCTTGTTGTTTCTATTGTTATTGTTGTTTGGGACCGACGTAACAGAATTGATGAGTATATTAATTCCGTTCCAACCTATCCAGATAGCTCGACAAGTGCGAAAAATCCCAGTTGGTGAGATACGTTACAACCACAAAATAGCCCGTTCACAGTGATTATCCTCAATTTTGGATTTAAACAAAATTTCTTATCTTTCATTTCTTTATAATCCATTTTCTCGGGAATTCGTGTCTAACTCACATCTTGAAAACCAGCAAACAGGCGATCCTCTTCTCATTTTGTTTATCGCGATTCTGCACCGAAATTTTTCTTCCAAGAGAACATTACGCTTGGGACTATATAAAGCATAATTTTTATCTGCATGCAATTGCAATCAGGATTGGTTCGAGTGAAGTTTCGTTTTCGAATGCCACGACAACTGATAGTCTGGTTTGTCAGTTATCTGCCACACGGTTTCCATTTGGTTTATAAGACATTGTAGGATATGTCGAGACAAAACGAACCACTATGTTGGTCACATGGTTAATTTTTCAACTAAAAATGATAAAATTTGTTTACTGGTTAAATATCCATCCAGCCGGAACGGAATAGTACCAGAAACATTCAGGATAGAAACTGAAGACCTTCTTGTTTCTATGACTAGCTTGTGATTTCTTGAGACAAACAAGTAACAATTCAGACCGACTTGTGCATGATGCTGATTTCGTGTTGTTTTTTCGTCAAGTAGTAGATCTGATTTCAATTTTTGAACGTCGAAAGTGCAACCTCTAAATTGATGTATCTGTCCATCATATCCCAGATGTTTAGGCCGAGTTTGGACTGTATTAGGATATCACTGTCACATGTGGACGAACTAATTTATTTGTCTGGCTCCGTTACCCTGTTTGTAGATCATCGACCTTAGCTAATCTCAAGCTGTTGGAAATTATAACTAATCATTTAAAGTTGCAGATGAGTAGTTGGATTCTCGTTCTAATTAAGCAAAGGAATTTTCTGTTGTTCAGAAACCTTCAGTGAAACGATTAATGTAGGTCCGCCATCGTGAACACATTAGCCGATGTCCTCCTGCAAGTTTCACAAATCGTTTTAGCAATACGTACGTTCGTCACCGGTTTTCAAACTGAATTCTGTTTTCAAGCTGTTGAATAGGTCATTTTGTTCACTACTCGCGTTAACGCAGTTCATAATCGGATTCTTCGATTTCTATGCTAACCATATGTCCAGCGGACAAATCATGTTCCACCTGTTGCTATTGCCTCTTTTTGTTAGTGAGATATTCACATATTGTCTGATTCAAAGAAGAATATATAAGCCATTCCTATGTTATATTAGAAATATTTTAACTCATCCCATGTTTCTCCTTCAGTCCTTCTAGTGTTGACTCCGTCAGAAAGCCGTAAATAACCTTCGTTGGTCGAACTAGTTTTACGTCTTTGAAAAATCATCCCACTGTTTTCCTTGTTTAGAGTGAATGGCGATTAGTTATACCTATCTCATTGCTTAATCTAACTGAGTGGTAATTGATTTGGCCCAGAGTGTACAGATCACTTGATCAAGGCTTCAAATAAGATTTCCGAGCTCTTAGTTGTTAAGTGACAGAAGTCTTACTCACGGGTTTATTTTAGACATAGTGGCTCAAACGGCCTGTTTGTCTGACTGTCTTGGGCATCTATTGGTTCCTTACTCAAAATGCTTCGAAAGGAATGTGTGCATTTTTTGCAACTAATCTGCTTTGTAGTTGAAAACCGATTGTATGGGTAGTATGTGAATCCGTTTTATCATCATAATGTCCAATTTTGATAGTTATGCTGTTCGATTTCTCGAAATTGTCTCTGTAAACACTTGATGAACTTTATTCCTATATTAGTGAAACTGTTAGACATGCCTTGATTCAACTTCAGCGAATAGAAGGCTTTAAAACCCATAATAATAGAAAATTGTTTCCAGATCATCAAATGGAAGTAGCGGCTTATCATTTTAAGGTTTGTAAATGACGTGTAGATGAAGGCTTTTGGCCTGAGTGCTCGATATGGAAACCCGGTATCCATGGATTGTAACGGTTGGAAAAGTTATCCAGTGTGTTTACTCAATGATTATCTTGAAGCGGTAGAATTATGCAACCAAATGTAAAAGATGCGTTGATTTCAGTCTATTAAATTCATCATCATTGCGTTTTTTGTCCACCTCGACCTGTTCGTTGAATATGTGTTGTCAAACGGTAGGTCTGGTCAGCGGTTGACGCCCCTAGTAATCATCAGTCCAAAATTGTATCATGCCCACTGCAGAATTTTCGTAGTCTATTTGGTTTCATGTGCAAATTTAAGCGTACATCCAGTATATATATATATATATATTTATATACGGCGAAAAATGTCGCCCTCCCCTTAGAACCGGTGACCAAAGCTCTACGACTTTTTCCATTGTTAAGTACCCTTAAGTTACATTTTGAGGGCCTCAGACTTTAGTTTAAGATTTGTGTGCCGTCGATCTACTGTGCACGGTATATCATATAGTACTATACAAAGCTCTTGAACTGTGTTCGAAGGCTCTTACGACCTGTTGCATGGCTCTTAAACTTCGAGGCGGGGCTTCTAAACTGATTTTCTGCTTTTAGGCGGAAAACACGGCTGTTTCTGCGTTCTTCTCTGAGCTTAGGTCTGGAACTTAACAATCTCCAGGTTTTCACTGGAGCCTATGAGTCATAAATTCGGTTCTTACATCTATGCTGCAATAATGACTCAATCGGAGATAAGTGTTCAATGACACTCGTCATTTCAGCATTATGAGCCCTTTGTTCAGCTATCTTACATCTCCGTCTCCGTCCTTTTCGGGGGCACTTATTCAGTGTCTTTCAGATCTTGCTGTTCGACGCTAGTAACCATTTTTGTCCGTTCCTTTCTCTGTAATTTATGGCTAAGTTAATTAGTGGACGTCATATATCGTCCCATCTTCTTCTGTACCAGATTGCTCTCGAATAAAAAGCAATACAAAAGCCCTAACTCCGTTGTTTTTATTTCCCTATTAATTTTTCACCTTACTGCAGTTCTTCGCTAGCTACATGATATCTGACCCAGAGGGCCGGCCGCGTGAAATTCAGCTAAACAGTTGTGCAAACTTTTGACCCTAAACTCACCCTGTCACTCGGGTCTTATTTGAACTCCCTGGTCTCGATTGCTTTTTCCCCATCTGGACCAGCCACGTGATTCTGTCGCGTAGCCTATTTGTGTACCTGTACCTGTGTCGAACGATTGTCGCTGGATTTTTATTTGTCATAGGGACTACCGCCTCCATTGTTTGTGATTGACACTTCGCTCATTGTTGATCCAGATGCTCTCGTCTCTTTCCCCTCCATTTTCTGATCCATCATGCCTCGGCCTCACCTGCAGCATACTGAGGAGTATGTTTTTGAGTCACGAGATGAATGCAAAAGCTTTTGGAAGCAATGCATCGAACATCATGCATTCTTTAGATGTCAGGCTGTGAAAAAACCGCAGCATCGGCGAGGTCGCATGGTCTCTAAAGGCTCCTCGTTTCGGTAAGTTTCGGTTCCGGAGTTGAAAATATCTAGCCCATTTCAGACTCTGAATTCTGGTTTTTGTGATAATGTTGCTATTGAGTTGTTTGTCAATTCGATTAATTGTTTGTATTCCTTATGGCTCGCCTGTCTGGATACTACTCAGACGTTTACACTTATGGCTATGACTATGAATACAGTAAACTGTACCTTTATTTGAGTCGACAACGTTTTGTCTAACATCATCTTTTTCAAAATGGTCTCTAAACACATGCCCGTTTTGATTACTTTTGCTATATAACTGATCACAACTATAAATCAAGGCCAATCAGGACTGCCAGTACCCTCCTGTTCCACTGCTACTGATATGTGAGGAATATTCGAGAAAAACTTACTGGCTTTTTTTGACATTTGCTTGTTTGTATCTACCTTCAGTTTCGTGACCGCTAGGAAAACTGTCCATGAAGGATATGGTAACAAAGTATGTAGCTACAAGCTGAGGCATATAGACCATCTGCACATTTTTCAATGAATCCTGGTCCATTTGATTCAGTGGTTAAAAGGTGTTGGCATTTTAAGGGATGAATCGTGACAGTGTGTTGCGTTGCGATTTACTGATTTCGGTAGATCTAGTGGTTTAGAATCCAGTGCCGGATGAAAACCATCCTAGCCCTTGAACAACACCTCTGAGTTGCAGTCCACCTGGAAGCTGTGAAACTCTTCTTTGATGCACCCGGTTGACTTTCAGCATGCTTTGATATGTCACTGGCACGATCGCTGGATGTCAGTTAGGACTTGACCACCGCACTGACGTCCGTCAATATCCCCCAACTTGACAAGCGCAAACTTATTGACCTAACCAATGAGATTAATCAAACATGCCGTTGTTCACATCAGCGAAGTGCACATATGGTATCTTATCTAACCACTTCTACCTTATCGGCTGCCCATCGTGACCCATGGTTCCTCTCTAGGCTCTGTACTACCCGGTTGCCCAAACCAATCCAGTGGGTTTTGCAACTGATTGTCAACCACTAATTACTACAGCTATTCGGAATTATTGTTTAACCTGTAAATCGAGGATTGAGATTATTATTGCTTTAATTAATCAAGATCAATACAGGCAGATTACATTTGGTGTATCAGTCAATATGTACAATCGCTGCTTAGTTGACCGAGAGAATTAACAGATAAAAAGTTCATTATAGCGTTGCTATGAAAGGGGCTGTGAGTTCATTCGGTTGATCGCTCAATGTGGTTTCTAATTAAATTTCATTTTATGACTTTGTACAGATTGTTTAATAATGCAAACATCAAGGAAAAATAATAGAACATGATCTATGTAAAAAAATTTTCACCTTAATGTGATTGCTAGTGTGAAGTACGAGGCAGTCCGAAATGTATTTTACTTTTATGATTCTAAAATATGAATAAAACAGTTTCGAATTCAAGCTTTTTGCAACTCTTGTGACCGAAACTCAAAATATTTCACATAATTAATTGCTCAAGTGTATTTTATTTGATCATAGATTTGACCGATACCGTGGTAGAACCAAATGAGATTCCGGGTTTGTAATGGAGTCCTAATATTGTATTTGTTGTTCAGTGGCATCAGAATTCATTTAGGTTCGGTTCACTACTTAGAACCACCACTAAGCTCGCAGTTTTCGCGCTCTGGTTTTAGATACTCCCTTGAGGCAACGTCTATCCGGTGGTGAAATCAAAGAAATGATGGACGACCATCAATTGGAAAATTGCCAGTAGTCAATTGGTTAAAGAAAAATCTTCATTAAACTTCAACTCGTACCGACTGCACTTAACTGTCTGACCTAATTTAGCGATCTTCAGGTTATGATATCTGATGAATTCCAAGCCGGAAGTTTAACTTGTCATGTTCGGTCAGTTTTCTGGCCGTCGTTTTCATACGTTTTTTGCCATGGGATGATCACCTCGACTGGCTTATATTTATCTCAAATGACTCGGTACACAGACGAATTTTATCTACGGTAATGCTGAATGCACGTTCCGTCCGCATTAAGAAATATATTCAAGTCAGCAAATATGACAGTTGCATTGACGAGCATGTCAAAGGGAAATGCAAGCAAGTTATAGTGTTGCTTCTCACTATCCGTGGGTCGTTTTCTTGGTATCATGCGGTGACTGGCCAAAATCCGTCTAATGACGGTCTGCAATCGGGCGTTTGTCGAAAATCGATAGCCGTCCCCCCCCCACCCCCGAAGACTTCGGATCCACTGCAGCCGAACAGGCAGAATTGGGCCGTTGTGTCGCCATTTTGTTCCACACCACTTCACTGCAATTATGTCACTAACGAAGCAAGCGGTTTTGCTATTTGAGTAGTTGTGTGTCAGGAAACGGCAAATTAATATGTACATGTGTGCTTAAACGATGAATGCTCATCGTTATCCAACGAACCCAAATACTATCGATTCTGTTGAACAATGTGGACTCGGTATCGCTTTGACCGCGGAAATTGTCACATTATCCACTCCTCTTATCTGACGACACATTTAGTACCAGAGATGTTTAGTCGAAGTTTGAACTGGTGGTCTCAATGTGAACTGCACAATGTACTTATATACGAGAATGTCAGGAAGACGGTTTCTGCAAATCAACATTAAATTTAGCTTTAAATAAAAATTCGACATAGGTTTTGGAATGGCCATTTTTTAGTCCTGAAGAAAAACGAAATACGAACTTCGAAAATTGTTGGTCAGAAAAATTTCACAAACCAAGGTCCATATTTTTTACCTCGTAATTTCGAATAAGAAATTTTTAGCATAGCTGTTTGTAAAGCGGTAGCCTGCAGTGTGTGGAAAACTCTCCTTAGGAGCTGAGCGAAAATGGTGTTCTTCACCGTGTTGAGCCAAATAAATTCATTTACGTAGTCCAGTGTCGCTCATTTACGCGTGCTGGTGAATACCACACTTTGCGACAAACGTTTCACGCCGAATCACTGTCTTCCCTCTCGGAGCTAAGTGCGATAATCAATTTCGAATGTCCATACAAAAGGCGGATAAAAAGCCCAAATACGAAATTTTAATTACTCAGATCTTTCCAAATGAAATTGTGAAGAAAAACGAAAAATAACAGAGACAGTAGTGTCCTGTCCCGCGGATCAATTATAGATGGAATAAGTTAGTACCATCTGAATCGTCCGTTTCACTTCAAACGGTCAATACATGCTTTGGACACGTTGGGGATAGAAACAGAATTGGTTGAGCTAGATATGGTTTGCATTACAAATCAAGAATATATGAGTGTAGAACAAGCACTGGCAAGAGTAGGAGAAAATATGAACAATAATAATGCATGCGATGATAGTCGATGACTGTCAGAGACAGCATGTGATGCGACAGAATGACTTAAGTTGAGCACCTG
>LUCM01005567.1:132691-187147 GCA_008360955.1 Fasciolopsis buskii | reverse complement strand
CATTCAGCTGGAGCAAAAATCGCATTAAAACTAACGCATGGTCCGATTCGACGTATGTGGTCCAGTACGAGTTACAGTTTTGGACGGAACTACGCCAACAGCAGCTTACTGAGATATGGTCGATCTGACTCAGACTATCTATTGAGTTAGAGCGTCATGTCGCCGTGCGACGTGAACCACTTCGGCAATTCATGCTAGACGGTAATGAATGATTGTGTGTACAAATCGGAGAAGTCTCTCGCCGGTATATGCTCTTTGAGCTGGCAAGGTGTAGTGTCCACCTAAACGAGCTTCCGATGCACTGTTTTCGAAGTGGTGCATTAAAATCACCTGCCACCGCCACAGTGTCAGAGCCTTTGCTCTTTCGAACAACGATGAGAAGGTCTCCGTAAAACTAGCCTTCCTCCATGTCAGTGCTATAGTCTGTTGGAGTGTATGCCGAGATGACAAGTTAACTGCGCTTAACACTAATATCCTTCCGGAAGCTGGTCCCTGCAGTCTCAGGGCGCATAAACGCCTGTTGACTGGGATCCACTCTAAAAGGGCTGCTTAAGCCCTCTCACTTAAGACTATTGGTACAACGCGGTGATACGCAGAGCTGGGCACACTAAATAAGCTTAAACCTGCTGTCTCCGACGGGATACCTCTGGCAATCGTTCGGCTACTAGTGAAACTGCTTGCAGTCTCAGACACGCAGTTCTACTATCTCCCTCAGGGAGGGGAAAACACCTAAAGAGTGGCAGACTGTGATAACAGTAGGAACGTACAAGGGCGAGTCTAGATACAGGCCGGTGAGTCTTACCCGCATTTCTATCAATGGCCTAGCAAAAATCATGCGAAACCCTGGCTATCTCTTCGCTGATGATGAAAGTGCAGACCTAGAGGACATCGAGACGGTCAAAGCCTGGTCATATGAGCGGGACCTTTTAATGAACCTGGTCAAGTGTCAGAGACTGAACTCTGGGGGACAGAACGGAGAGAAAAAAATGAGTGCTATCAAAGAAGTTTCCCAAGACAAGCACCTGGGTGTAATTAATACGAATAAATTAAGACCTCAAAACACCATACGAGTGCGTCGTATTACGACAGAGTGGAGCACTTTAAAATAAGGTCAACGATATATTCCAGAGAACCCGAAGCGTTTGGGCTCTGTTAGTATCGGGTCGCTGTCGGATGTTGCGCCTCGAAGACGCTGCATTTCCCGCAATACTTTTGAGTGCTTCTCAGTTCCAACTTCATTTTCTTTAAAGCAGCTGTCTGATGCGTTCATCATCTGTTGAGACAGTCTGAGTTACACCTGCCTCTTCCAACGCGTCGTGAGTGCACGAAGAAAATTTGACGTCCCTAACCTAAAAGGTAACATCTGGAGGAAGACGGTCAGCAAACGACCTAGAATGGCTGACGCCACTAGTTATTCTTTATCCCTTGAACTCCAGTTCAAATAAAGAAAAACAGATTTGAGGATTGGATTGCATGAAAGAGGGTGCGAGAAGGGTTATGGCCGTTACTGTCATGCCCAGCGACGGCATCCGTTCCTTGGGCATGGAATCATATTTGAAAAAGTGTTGACTTGAAAAAATTTGCTTGAAACTACCAATGGAAAATCAGCACCTAAAAGAAATTTACAACACAATTAATTGTAATATTCACCAGTGAAAAAAGCGAACAGGCCATTAGCAAAAAGGAGGAGACTCGCCTGAAAATTCCATCACCTTGGGCTCACCAATTCGTTATACTGCTTGTCTTAACGTGGATCTCGTATTAAGCTTGCATGCTTTTGACCGTTGTGATCAATCGTGCGTCACACTTATCCGGCTCTGGACGATTGCAATAGTGACAAGCAAGAACCTCGACCAGTACAACGAAGAGACAGCTGGAAGCGATCGACGATTAAGCATATACTAACAGCAGCGCGTGTGAGTAACGCGCAAATGGCTACTGCACCATGCGGTCAATGTTCGGTTAAACAGGCATTGCGGAGAAACAATTGCGTGTTCCGCTACAAATCGTGTAATGATTGTTCATCCGTATAGCGATTCACGATATGCGAGTGTTTTTTCCGTGACTTCCGACGGTATATATTGATTTGCGTTATTTGAGAAATGGGAAGATAGATTGACCCGAGAGAGGAGGCTAGCGTAAATCCGTCCAAATTGGATTTCAATATTTTGAGTCGTGCAAATAAGTGATCAAACCAAGATTTCGTGAAGCGGTAAGTAGAATGGAGCTAGCAAATAGGCGGTAAACTAAATAGCCAGTTTATCTTTGTTTGCTAGCCAAAATCTTTTACAGATGAATGCAGGCCGCCTGCCACTTTGTTTCTCTAGAGGTCGCTCAGGGACACGACAAAAGGGACACAAGCGGGTGTAAGAGCGATGCTCGGGGTGACTCTTGTGCTGTAGCGGAAGAGGGATGGTTTCTATGAGTAGCCTGTTTAACCGAAAGTTGACTGCCAAGCGCGGTCGCTAATTGTGCATTGCTCATGGTAGATGTCATGCATGCACCAGAATACGGAGAATACCCGAGGTCAGACATTGATTTTCAACCCCGCCAAGCAAAGATTCTGGACGAGGGTGAGACCCGTGGGCGTGGGAAACAGTCACATCCATCGTTTTGACCAGCGCACATCGGGCGGGCAGCTCGGCCGCAGCGGTGTGCGGGCGCAGCTAGGCCGGGGGATTACACCTGCGTTCATCTCCTAATGGTGTTTTTCAGGTTGGGTGTCCGGCGCACGGTTAGCTCCCAACAACTAACACCCACGGGACCACCAGAAGAACGACAAGTTTTCCGATTGGAGATCAATGCCAAGGCCCAAGACATCCGCCAGCTTTCGGCTTGTTCCAAATGGTTACAATCGAAGCCCTTCTCCGACGGTTTTCTAGAAGGAGGCCTCCGTAGCGAAACATGGAGTTGTTCCTCCGGATAGCTTGTTTAACTGAACGTTGACCGCCAAACGCGGTCGTCACGTGTGCGTTGTCAAGATACACTCAACCTGTCTTTTCCCTGTACCGGTTAAGTGTCAGGGTTGCCAGTATTGCAGTCGTACGGGGCCGAGTAAGAGTGCCGCAAGAGTGGTCACAAAGGTTAAGGGCAAGCAAACGTGATAGAAAGATTCGCGTTAGGACAATCCGTTCTACTCATGCTCTCTCTCAGACGCCGACGCACGCGCGGTGATCCAATTACGGCATTTACAATAGTGAGGGTTTGTTCAGCATAAAACGCGAGGGACTGCACATTTTATACCAGACAAGGATACCAAGGAGATCAGTTTAATGTTCCAGCGCAACTACACAAGGCCACATGTGGGCTACGTTCTTCATCAACAGGGTGATTCCGACATAGAACCAGCTCGCAGAACATGTGATAGTGATAATGTGGACGGATTTAAAGAACTTCTGGAGGCCTCCTTGGCAGGGGCATACCCAGAGCTGGAACACTACATTCTGTGTGAACGTAAAACGTCTGTTGGATCTGACGCTGCACCTGATATTTTGCGTTTCAGCAAAAAATAACATGTTCCGTGTTGGAAACTACGGAAAACGACCAAAAACAGACTGACCTAGACGCTCGGGTAGCAACTAGCTTACCTGTTTTTTGTAAACGCTGGGCTCAACCGCTCGGGTTTAATATTTATTTTTTCAAATTTGTTTTTCAAGCAACCTCGTTGATGTTTTCGTCTCTAAGCTTTTCTAAAACGTTTAGCGATACATCGTGAGTCTCTGGTGGTATTTTTACAGATGCACTAAATCCACCCCATTTTGAGAGTCGTCGCTCTTAGTCTAGACTTTATTCGCCACTTTAGTACAATTTGGTGTTTCAATAGACCATGCCGCGGTTGTCCTGTTCTTATTTATCGGATATCTGTGAGCGAAAGGTGAATAAAGGCATTGAGTGTGGTGCTTTGAAGAGTAGGCCAAAGCAAAATGCTCCGGGCGGCAAAAGAAACACGACACTGAACCGGACACAACACCACAACACTATTCTACCTGCACCAGTGACCTTCATAAGGCCAGTCCCAGTTTCACTTCCAGTTTAACTCATACGGTGAAATGTCTCATCGTCCATGTGCACGCACCGAGAGCTCCTTGGATCTGATGATGTTTCCACAACAGGAGGGTGGAAACCCTCTTCAGTTTTTTACAAAGGGAAAAAACAGTGAAAATCCGTCTTCTCGATCGTCTCGGCTCTACTATCGACACACCGTATTCTCGAAACGCAGATAGCTACCCCACCTTGACCACCTCCTTCGAGAACTTATTCCGGCCATTCACCACTCGTATGGCAAACGATTTGCCCCTAAACCCGGTGGTAACGTGCTCCCGCACAGTTGTTTTCCCGTTCACTCTTAATGGATCGTTCTCCCTTGACTTGAATACGGCTCCACAGTGACCCCGTACTTCGACCAGATCCTTAATGATCCTAAGGGCCTGTGCTACGTCATCTCTTTCCTTACATCTTTTTGTGGAGTAAGAGCCAAACACCCTCAGCTTCTGTTTATATCCCATCCGTTTCATCCATCGCGACCTGATTCCCGGGTAGGCCCATGTGGAAAGGTAATTTGCTTCTTCTTCCATGAGCTACTGACATTGTTCAAGTTCAACGAAAGATCCCAACTTACTGACCACTGGCAAACTCTTTCGAGATTCCTCTATATAGCCCCAATGCTTGCTGTCCCTAAAGTTTGGTGTTGTCAGCATAAGGAGGCACGAATTTTCCAACCTACTGACTGTCATTTACGTACATTAGGAAGAGCAGTGGTCCTACGACAAGCCCCTGAGTTCAGTTCGGTTGACTTCAGTTCTGTTCTAGAACCAGTTAAAGGTAGATCACAGGACTTAGCGGAGAGATAACTGATCGTCCAAGTTATTGCTCCCAAAGCTCCTTAGATTAGACGCAACTTCGACAACAAGAGGGTGGAAACCCACTTTAGCTCCTATGGCGGGGTTGCGAACCGTGTATGTGGCTTTTCTTTCCTCCCATCTTTTTTCAAGATAAAAATGCATGTTATTTTTCAGAAACCGGGCCGCGGCCACGAGACGGCTGTCAATTAGGGAAGCTGACACTCGATGGGAGCATTCGAACCCGCAACCTTCACTTCCGAATGCCACTACTTCAACCACTTGGCCATCCCCGGTTTAGCCTCTCGTTCTCACACTATTCAAGGTGGAAATCAATGAAGTGCGTTCCCTTCAACCATCCTCCTTGGCCCTATAACTCACACCGCCTTCCCGAAACGCAGATAACCACGCACTGTCTAGCCACTCCCCCTTGCATGACTTCACGCACTGATCCTACTTGGACCATATCCTCTTACAGTATGTCTCAACTATTCACCGGTCATGCAGCAAACGGTTTGCCTCTAAACCCTACATTTACAAGTTTTATTCCAGTCAGATTCCCGTTCTCAATCAGTGTTTCATTCCCCTTAGCTGGAATTGATTCCCACGATGACCCCGTACACCGGCCAATCACTGAATAGCCTGTATCACGTCTCTACATTTCCAAACGTGTTTCCAGAGAGTACACGTCGAATGCCCACATCCCCTGTCCATGACCCGTATGCATCACCTGTCTAAAGTAGCGCGCAAAACCACGCTGAACCTGCTCTAGCACTTTCATATCTCTTGACAAATACTATCTCCAGGCTTGGACGCTGCGCTCCCAGTTTAGTAGGACGAACGCCTAAAACAGCGGCAAAAGACGTTTGGCCCTCCTAGACCTTACAGTGCAACCTTTGACTCTTTCTGAATTTGGAGATCGGGGTTATGACCCCACTCACCAATATCTCGAAATCCCTTGCTTGTTTGTTCGTTCCATTGTCACCTGCTGCCCAGGTGAAGTCGGGATTAGTTAAGACTATCTTCGGCCACTTAAACCTACTCAATTTCATCAGAAGGTACCATCTTACCAACCACCGGTACTACTCATACAGGTCAATCTCGATATCCTTGCTTCGTGCTGTCTCCAAAAATTTGATGCCATCTGCAAATATATAGTCGTGCGTATTCCATTCCTTTACACATCAGGGCATACATCAGGAACTGCACTGGTACTAAGGCGGTCCCCTGGGGTACTCCGCACTGCAACAGTACCAAGTCTTATAGACTTAATAAAAATAATGGTATTCGATTTCCTGGACAGCTCGGAGGCATGCAGTGCGTATTGTCATGGCGTGCGCCGTTAGTGACAAAAAAGGAAAAACGCACTCTCGTAAAGACGTTAGGGGCTTGCACAAAAGTTAATAATGCATATAGCATGTCATATATGTGGCGAGGGCACAAATGTCGACAAATTTTCCCCAAGTGGATTTGCGTCTGACGGGGAAGTCTCGTCAGTACTGCTTGGTGTCTATGTTGCGCATCTCGTAGGCAACCGTGTGCACGCACCGGACAGAAATGGATTGATGGCATCACCAAAAGTCACTTAAGATGGTGCAATTCCTAAATGTTGGGATAAGCACGAATGGCATTTACAGGATTGATTACGCGTGGCAAGAAAAAGGGCAATGAATCAAAGAACGGAAACCCAAGTAACATGCCGGATCAGGACCCCGGCAGGCAGCAAACCGGAATAGTGAAATCCAATTAATTCGGACAGAGCATAATGAAATAATCCGATAACGCAACCGGCTCTCCTCCGGTACCGGATAAGGGAACGGCACGCAGACAAGAAAAAGCCGCTCTGTTAGCGGTTTTAACGCCCGTAAAGTTTAGACGGCCACGAAAGCATTATATACAATAAACGGCTGAACATTCCTACTTGAGTGCCGCACATCCTGGGAACCCTTTTCTGAGACAAAACGAAAACCACGGTATGTTTCCGCGCAGCAATTTACAGCGATTCAGTCGAAGAGGGGCTGCAACGAAAAAACAGAACAAAAACGAAGACGTGTCAAAATAAATTATTATGATAGATAAATCAATGCCATCTGGTTCCAAGTGCGCCCGTATTTTCGGACGTATTCTCTCCGAGACCTGAAAGTGAATAAGAGGATAGACCGTTGTGTGAAACAGTTCGTACATACTGTTTTCACTTGTTACTTCAGCCTTGGTGATCGCTCATTCTTGTGACGTAAGCCATAAAACTGGCGAAGTATCCAACGAGCTACTGGGAAACGTATTACATGTGATGAGTATTTGCACTCCAACTGAACAGACAGAATACTTAGCACGTGCCAATAAGTGTCCCTGCGCATACCCCGTCCGTATACTTAGTATCGTGCATCCGTGAGCCAACGTGTGATGATTCTCTCAATATACACGACCGACTCTTCATGGACTTGTTATTGATTTCACGACATCTGTGAAATTTATGGAATCAGCCTACCAATAATGGATCTCACAAATCAACTTCTAGGACCGGCCGTTTCCCCACCGATTCTGAGCCAGTTACACTGCAAATCTAGCTTTTCACCATTGGTCGCAGTCATCAATTTGCGCAGCGTGATACCAACGTAATTTTCCCCACAAGGCTTCAGTTCGCAGATCTAGAAATGGAACAAAACCCGCTGACGAATTAACTTTGCGGTGAAATTTCCCAATGCCGTTTAATCTTTTTCCAACTTAGTCACTCCATCTGGGTTTAATGCACTGGTTCGCTGGAAACGACTGATTTTATCGTTCATCCGCTGTACATGCAACCGGCGAATGATGGAAACTTGGTTGGCCCGAAGCCATTCAGCACGGACTAATTTCTGTTTCAGTCGTCTGCAAAATCTATCGTTTAGATCAGTTCAATCACCTTTCAGCATGCCCATCCTAAGAGGCCTTCATGCATTTTGAGTAGACGTTTGAACAATATCGTATACTCTAATAAAGCCAGAATAAAATTAAACTATGACCAGATTACACGTGCCGGGAAGTTGAAAAGGCCTCTGCTGTTAACTAAAAACAGCGCGTCCATGGCACAATCGTCGGGTCGGACCAAACGAGCGGTGGGTAAAGATTCATACGAATGCCCGAAAATGGCAAATTACGCCGTGGGATTTTGGGGTCATTTCACTAGACTCCTCCCAGGGCTTCCCTCCAGCAGACCTTAAGGGGGTATTGGACGGGGAAAACAAATTTGTATGGGAGAACTGCTAACCTACCTCCGAGATCATCGGAAGTGGTCCCTCCTCGGGACTGTGAAAATAACTGCTTCTGGAGCTTCATGGCATTTATCAGGTTGTCCACCAAGTGTTCTCCGCAACCTATATTCTATCTGCGATTTCTCTGCAGAACTTTGTTTAAATCTCAACGAATCCAATTGTTTCGAGTGTCTGTTCTCCCACTGCCTCAGCCAGTCCATTCATCCGAACCGTGTTTCAGCAGCTCAGAAACACTTGCCAGGGTTGATTCCGCGAAATATCTGGGTGCTACTATTGATAAAAATCTGAAGTTGACTTCTCACATAAATACTTGCGTAAAGAATCTCCGACGGTTGTCGTTTCAACTCAGGACCCTCCTACAATGGAGGGTGAAACAAAGCACCATCTTCCTATTTGTATACCAGTGTTTTAAAAATAATTACCATATTGTATATTTCTCAACTTGCGAGAGGCATGCGCAAGGCTAGATAAAATTTTTACGCGGATGATGCACAGCAAATGCAAATAATAGAAATCGAAAGTGATTAGGCAATGGGAGCAATCTGTGTTATTGCAGAGGCTGAAATGAGATGCATAGGGGAAAATACAAGTATACTAGTGAAAATCGAAATAAGAAAATTAATTTTTCAACACAAAACGCAGTTTCCTAGAACTGTTTGTGAGCAGCAGACTACGAGTAATTTCGTGTTCAAGTGTACAAAATGTGCTTATTGCTGGCGC
Source organism: Fasciolopsis buskii (assembly GCA_008360955.1). NCBI lineage: Eukaryota > Metazoa > Platyhelminthes > Trematoda > Plagiorchiida > Fasciolidae > Fasciolopsis > Fasciolopsis buskii. The sequence continues at coordinate 178,338 of LUCM01005567.1, read as the reverse complement.
AAAACATGGACGGTGCTCAACGGCGGCTGTTGAGATATGATCGGAGTTCCCAAACGTCAGGAGCGTTACGTAATGGACGGCACCGATGAGCTGATAAGAGGCCAAGCAATGGATATATGGTAATTGGATGGAAGTGGTGAAAACTGGGCGGAAATTCAGGCAAAGTGGATATGACACGTATCTCACAACAATAATCGGCCGAAAAAATTGCTGAAGTTGAAAGAAGACTGTCAAGAAGAGGAAATTTATGAGGCTTCGGATATCGAACTTACAAGAATAGTGATAGTATTTACATGCGCATGGCGGTAAGCTGTACCGGGAGGTGCGTAGCATCAGAGAAATTATGTGTAAGACCACTCCTTAAATACGCCAGCCAAGAAAGTCTTCTATGCTGTCATTTGTACTATCTCAGCTTTTGATCTTAGTCAGCAGTACGAGTGGGGAATATAAGGTGCACAAGCCGTTCCGGAGAAAATGGTAATCGTATTTTTATCCAGTAGCAAAGATGCGAGTTGAGGTATCTAATGCGATAACAGACTAAGTTTCCGTTGGCCGGGTCAGAACTAGAGCGCTAGTTCTAGCTAATGGGTCCTTAGCAGGAATGATAGGATAGCAGATTTGGAATCGCCAGTGCAGAGCCGGAAGTGGTAGAATAGCGTCTACTCCCGTTGCGACACCAGAAACGCAAGAGAGAGAAATAGTCCGACTTGGGTGCCAGCTTGGGGTTATGGTGATTATTGGATCGCGAAAACATACTCCATCAACGTGCCTCTATTCCGTAAAATGTGTTAACTAGAATTGAGCAACGGGAACAGTTTTAGGGGTAGTTGAAGGTTTGGAGGTACCAAGAACGACCTGTTCAGCCTTGCCAAACCAGTGAATCGGATAAGATGACAAAGGAGAGAGGAGTACACGGACTGAAGGTGTTCAAAATTGCGGGATGTGATCGGTGCATGGATCGTTCAAGATGTACGTTTACATTCTCGTCAGCCCACATTGGGAGAAGCTCAAAAGTTGTTTGCTTTAGCCACTGACGCATAGGGTACGGCACTACAAGGGAGGTCAACAGATGCATTAGCGTGGACGTGCGAGAAAGTGAGAAAGTGAGAGGTGAACCCGAATTCCAGATGTTGATTTCAGCAAAGACGCGGTCACGAACTAGAATGCTAACCCATGTTCGCAAGCCTCCTCTAGTCCAATGTTAACTAGTGCTAGATTAATTAAGAGCGGGATTTCCAGCAACTTTACCAGCTGGGATAAGTTTGGCCACGACCGCAGGGAACTAGGGAGTTTAATCCACAGTTAGGAGTAAGCAAATGTGAAGAATTATGCCCTGGTCGATAGTCGAGTCAGGGGTATTCCTAACGTGTGGTATCTACTAAGAAGTGGATGAGGGGACTGCCAGCGTCGCGTGTGACGTTTGCAGTAGAGTGGACATTATTCTGGCAAAGGTTAAAGAGGAATGTAAGGTTTAATTTAACTCGACAAAGTCACAGTGGTTCAAGTCCAAGCATCTCTCATCTGTCCCTGTATTTTACGCTAGATGAAGAACCTAGGAGATTTCTAGTGAAAACCAGGTGCACATTTTCGATTGCAATTTGATCGACTTTGCGCATATGCGTGAAGATAATCGGGCAGTACTCGAGGTGGGCCTAGCATGGGACTCGAAGATGATAATCCTGCAGTCTTGAGTGCGGAATGTCCTTAGGATCAGTGTTGCGGTTCTTTTAGCTACAGTGGTCTGGTGGTGGTCTTGTTCGTGGAAGTTGAATGAGCAGGACGGTTGCAAGCATAATTTCTTAACTGTGTGTGATACAAGAATTGGCATGCCGTTTATGGAGAGGGCGCCCGGTGAAACATGGCTTTTATGTGTTATCAGAGAACTTATGTCAGCAGAGAACTTCATGAGCCACCTGGAACACCAGTTGTCAACAGATTTTAGGTCTTCTTTGATAAGCGCAAGAGCGGAGCTAAATGAAGCAGCCTCAAAAGAGTAGACTATTTTAATGTCATCGGCAAACAGGAATGATGTGCCATGACGAATAACTTTAAAGATATCAATAATGTATAGCAGGAACATGAGGGGACCTAGAACGCTACCCTGAATGACCCCACAGGTAATAGCAGAAGGCTGGGGAAAATAACCGTTAATATTGACTAACTGAGAGCGATCGAAAAGGCAGGATGATAGCCAAGATAAGAGGGGATTTCTTATTCCATAAGTCCTAATTTTGGCCAGAAGTCGGGAGTGGGAAACGCGGTCAGACGCTTTTGACATGTCTAAAAGGATTATGAGCATCGACCGGTGGGAATCGGTACTTTGGGCGACCAAGTTCAAGAAGTTAAACTGACAGGTGAGACAGGATCTGCCCCTCAGGAAGCCGTGTTGGGAGGGGTTGATAAAGTTGTTAGTAGTAAGGAAATTAACTAGATGTTCTTCAACGATCTTTTCCATAAGCCTGGATAGGACTGGAGTGTGGTTAATGGGGCGAAAGTTTTCAGGTTTAAGCATAGAACTCCTTTTGTGGTGTGGAACAATAATGGATGTTTTCCATTTTGTGACGGAAAAGTAGCGTCTGACATGGAGAGCAAGAACAGATTTAGAATGAGCAATTGAAGATCTGGCCCAGCGGCGCAAAACAGAACTGGTTGGATGCCAGGTATGTGGGATGGCCTGGCACATTTCTTCACATTGTTGATGCCAGCAACGTTGAATGAAATGAAGGATAATCTAAACGAAATGAGCATTGGGTGTACTTTAGAATGTGGCCGATTGTCAATAATGAAAGTCGGGGAGAAATATTTATTATAGGCTTCTGTGATGTCTACGGGGGACTCGATGCGTAAAGCTATTAACTATATTGAAGTTCGGAATAGCTGACGGCCTGGGCTGCAAGCGAGCTTTAAAAAAACACGGGAAGTATCCCGAACTGGGTTAGGCGACCCAAGAGCTAGCAGTTCCTGCATTTCAACCTTAGTTTGGACTCCATAAGAAATTCTTGTCGCAAGCGGTTGACTTGCACTAAGAGCGGGAAGTCCCCCGTTTTGTCGAAGATTTTTGAGCCTTCAAAAGTTTCGTCTGGAGCTGACAAACCCTACTAGGCTTCCTGGGTTTATGTTGAGTGGTCGGAGTGGACAGACGATTAATGGTAAAGAGAAGTTATGCGTAAAGGTCGTCAGCCGCTCTCTGCGGGTCAGGTGATAAAAAGAAGCTGGACCAATCAAGGGTTCGCAGAGAATCAGGGATTTCGCCCCAACGAGTCGACAAATAGGAAGAGTCAGTAGGGTGGGCACACATACGCGAAGAGGGTTCGTTAATGGGATGGAAGCTACACATGACCATCTTATGGTCGCTCCCAGGGAAGATTTTAATCACTGAAACCTTAACGTTAGGAGTGCTATGCGTAAAAACTAGGTATAAGTTATTCTGGAACCTTGTGGGCGTAGTCACATGCTGAGTCCATTTATCAACGTGCGTTTCAGAAACAAAGTGGAGTAGTTTAGGTGGAGCGGATAAAGCGGACCAACAAATTTTAGGGGCATTGAAGTCACCTGCAATTTTCTTGCGGCTGGATGGGAGACCAGAAAGATAAATGAAAGCTATGATGAGACGAGAAATACAAGAACTCTCCGAGTTTGGTGGTCGGTGTACACATCTTAGGTGGACAGAGAGCTCGAGTAATTGTACCAGAAACCAAATGGTGTCAGGAATAGGATCAAGCAGTGGGTGATGGAGGACGGAAGCTTTGTGTGGCTGCTTCACGTAGGCTAGGCAAACTCCTCCTCTACGATTTCATCTATTGGTCTGGCAAGACGTGTAACATGCCAGTGAAAATGACGGAGTGAAGCTGTGGTCTGTTAGCAAAGTGTCTATTACCAAGATAATGTCGTAAGAGTTTTAGCTGCTAACAGTCTCAGCTCCCTTACCTTATGAGTCAGTTAGCGGAAGTACTGGAGGAATAGGAAAAATTCACTGGAACATTTAAGTCCACGTGAATTTCAATAGGTGGGTTCGATGGGGGTCAAATAATCAGCCGACACGTTAGGGGTTTGGATACTGCATAGCTGTGATAAGGGAGTAAATTCAGCAGAGTTATGTATACTGGCCGGCGGGGGGCTCTCTTTATTAAGGGAGTTGTGGGCTAAGTACAAGGTGATGGAAGAGGCTTGGGAGTTAATGGGCCGGGTGTCAGAGGATACCGGTGTAAGGAATGTCGTATCAGTTGGGGGTGGGACAAGGTTAGGTGATCGAACTGTTACCTTGTCATGGCGAAACTGGCAATCTAGGGGGTTATTGGGGAGGGGGGCATTGAAAAAAGCCGAAGAAAAAGCCGGTTAGCAGGTATGCGCATAAATTTTTGGGGAAAGGCGTTACTTTTGCAATTCGCAGGAGTCAGGAGAGCAGTGTTTTCTAGCTGGAACAATCGGGGCAAGCGCGGGACTAGAGCGGGTTGAGAAAGGGGTCTCATGTTACATTTTGGCTCAAACGGCAAAATGCAGATATTCAAAGTTTGCCAGGTAGCCTGGGGGATCCAGGGGTAAAACGTAGTTGGGGATAGGATTTGTGCGTGCGGAGCAAGAAAAGGGCACTTGAGTGGCGGCAATGCATCTAAATACGGTTGACTGATAAGTGGGTGGAAGTAGGGAGGACAAGCGCTAGGCCCTAAGTGTGTAAGGGCATTAGTATCATGCTGGGATGTGGCAATTATTACCGAATGACAGTGGAGGTATGAATACAGTGGGCCAATCAGCTCGTGATTATAGACGGCGTTTGGTCCGCCCACTGTTTCAAGATGGTGAGGAGGCTTCACATTCCACGCACACTTGGTGTGACCAACCTACGTCGTGCCCGTTCGATCGAGCAGCTAACTAATTCTGCCTCTTCTTGCGATGAGCCCTCTGTTCCTCCTACCGTTGTTCTTTGGTCGCCCGGCATCTCTGGTCTGGACGGAGCGAGAAAGACAAAGTATTGGACAGGCAGTACTTTGGCCGCGTTGTTGTAAATGTCCTCTATTTTATGAACTCACCGACGCATATTTGCGATAGCCCGCATAGCAGATGACACATGACCAAGCAATCTGCAGAAATTTATGAGATCTGAAGGAGCCTGTTTTAAAACTTGTTTCATAACTTTTGTGCCTGCGCAGGTTGGTACACGGGATTTGCACTTGAATGCGATCACTATTGTCCTGCGGCGGCGGTCCCATGGAGCTCGCCGTCTCCTGAGGCATTTAGCCTACCACTGTGCAGTTTCGGCTTGGATGTTGGTTTTCCTATAGGTAGACGAGGCGCGAGCAAATTCAATGCTTCAGTTAGAATTGCCTTAATTTCTGTCCAGCGCTGATTAACGCACGATGAAACGGCCATGGAACCTGAGCGAGGAGGCTTATCACGCCTGGAAAAGTAGTCCTATTGAAGTGCTCTCCAGTGATTCCTCGTTTGTGCAACTACCGTTGTATGCAATAAGTTAAATATTGTGACTCCGTGATCTTCCTGTCCGAAGGGCGCTGACAATTCGAGTTGATCATTAGCATGTGACTCGTTCGTAAGGACACAATCCAATGCCGACGGGGCGGAGGTTCCATTTCATCGGGTGATGCCTCACATGCTCATACCAACTCAAATGAAATACCTTAATAAATAGGTAGATCCTGGTCCTGCAGAGCTTGTCGGACGACGGAAGCGTAAGTCAAGCGTTTTAAAGCCGCCCACAATGGGTATCAGTGGTGATTCAACGCGCCTCATTGCTCGAGTGCTGATAGTGTTTTTGCGGTTTTGAATCTGAAGTGTTTGAGAGCTTGTAGATCAAACTTACAAGACAATTATTTTGTGTTGCATTATGGTTGCATAATCTACCTCTGGAATTGGATACGGGATTACACCGTGGTGTCAGCCGGCCTCCAGCCTGCTGTTGGTATACAGCGAGTGGCCTCTGTCTGCATGCCCATTTCCTTCGGAATTCAAGATTTAACTCTCTAAACAGGAAGCTCTGCATCAAAGATGCCTGGGCGCCCCTAGGTCTCGAAAACGCTGAACACCAAAGCATCATGCCGAACTACCAGGTTTTGGCGCTCAGGAAATTAGGGAATTAAGCTCTAGCTGTTCCTTTAAATGCAGCTTGAAGTTGCAACCACAACGGTTTTCATAGTTGTGCTGTCTGTGCGCTGAACGAATCGCCAAGTGGTCAGCAGACGACGATTTAGCCAAAGATTAGCGCATCGCCAAACCACGGATCAAATATACTTCTAGGGTTTGCCTGCACTGTCCTATACTTAACATGGGTTTTAGATCTGACGCCTTTGAGAATTTCGGACATGTTCGACTGTGCTATCCAGCAAAACTAGTGCTGGAACTTCTGTGCTTGCATAGAGGCCATGTTTCCTCGATGGTTAGGGGTCATCCATGTATATGCACCTGTGGAGGTGTATCTCAGGCAAGATACTGCGGTCAATTGGCCATCGTGAGTTTGTGGACCTTCCGGTTTGTCAGTGTTTGTGCCAGGATGGCTTACTCGAGTTGATTTTGCCGACTGCCAAGGTCAAGGTATACAAACAAGTTGACTTGCTAGATTATCAGAATGTAAAATGAAATGCGGGGTTTTGTGGTTAGTTGAATAAGTCACTGTTATGCATTTCCTGTTGGATTAAGCTGATTTACGCTGGTTGCCATGCTTTTGTTTGACAGAATGACAAGGAAGTGTTTGAAGGCGTATCTATAATGGGGTATATGCCATGCGGCTGGTACTAGCCTGAAAAGACATCGGTGAGTTGGCAACTGTCTGAGTTGTTATGCCGTCAGTTCTGCTAGCGCGAGGCATGTGTTGGTAGTTTAAGATGAGCACGTTTGCGGGGTGTTCGGACGGGCGAAAAGGACTGATTTTCATCTAGATATACGGGTGTTAGCTGCGACCAACGGTGATGTCCGAGGATTACTACTTTCGCAGTGAATAGGCGCGAACGTAAGGTACCACATCCTTCAGTATATTCGTTCTCAAAAAGACTTGTGATAGGCTTATGAGATGGATAGTTTGGATAGGAAATTAAGCGAAGTAAGTACGGGAGAGAACGATTGTGCAAATTGCTTGAAGCTGCGGTTTGTGAGGTGTGTTGGGTAATCACCATCTCTTTGTAGGTCCCGGTAGGGGTCATCGGGCGCGAGATAGCCGGAGATGTGGAGCGATGGAAGCTGGCACAGGGAGAAGGTAGGTTATTTGGAGCCATGGCAGTAGGCTTAGGATTTGGCCCATTAGGAGGAACCTGAACTGGCAGCGCATTGTACAGAGGGAGAGCGCCCGATGCAACCAAAGTCCTACCGACTTGAAAAGTTGCGGTAAACTTTCGTGATTGCAATGAATCTCTCTGGGAGGGAGTTTCATCCCTAAAGATCTTGGTATTTTTATAGGGCTTATAGTTAGCTGTGTTTCCCTTGTTTGCTATAAACACCTTAACAGAACTTTCATCACGAAACTGAAATAAAATGGAATTATTATTCTTGGACGATTTTTTCCGGAGCCAAGAACACAGACAGGAGTGGTTGTTCATACTACAAGCATTGAGAATGGTAGATTGAACCAGTGGCAGCCGGAGGCTGTTGGGCACTTTAAAGACAACTGCGTTCTTCGTATTCACATTGTTTGTGAGCATCTTTAGTTACGGAATCAAAGAAGTGTCTTGCGGCAGTTAGATTGCTGGCAATACAGTCATTGGAAGGGTCAGTCATGCTGACTAATGAGGACAATATTTATGACAGGCCCTCGGTTTGTTGCACTTTGATTTCTAGGTCCCTTAGTCTTTTTGACCCATGAAGAGCTTTAAAACCACAATTAATAAATATGTCAATAAGCGAGACTGAGCACGTTTTAGCAAAAATCAGGGGTTTTAAGTGTTTCCTAGTACTACGGCGCGGCGCTGACGCCGCTTTGATTCGGCTTGCGAAAGCATCGTAAGAGGTTTTAGAAATTCAAGAACATCTGAAATGGCAATGAGGTGTTATAAACGTTTGTTATCAGGCAACGGGATGGTATCAAGAAGTGCGGGAGCGTGCAGATGAACGGATAAATAGACAAGCTAATTTCTCGGCAGCTGAACACCACCGATTTCCAAGATAGTACGTGTAAGTGTAAAATAAGTCTTTACCAGTAAACCTTTACTTCAGTTTCGTCGGGAAAGCCGTGGTCAGCAGAACAAAATTCTGTCTACCGTTTGCATTTCACGTTCACTAACAACGGGATAATCGCAATAACACCAGACCAGGCAGGTAAAAGACTATCCAATTCATAAACCCATAACCGGACGTTAAATTTTGCAAATGAAAATTGTTGGGGTAAAATACAGCTACATTGCATGTGATTCAGTAATTTAGTGTTACCAATTTGTCCTAATTTAGATAATAACAACGCAGGTTGTCAACACGGGTGAGGAAACAATTACTTGCATAAAGCACTTGGTATCCTTAAGACCGTTTGGGTTATAGCAGCTCTCGTATTACGGTTGCTTGCCATTGACCATTGTGACTACTCTTACGTCAGTTTTATTCGGCTCCGTATGCTTGAAATACTGGCAACCAAGACACTGGACTAGTGCGAGGAGAAGACAGTTGGAAGCGGTCGACGGTTAAGTATATTCCAATGGCAGCAACGGAGCTATACCTAAGGACGAGAAGATATACCCTAAGAATGTGACAGTTTCTTTCGAAGTGCATATTTCAAGGCACTAATCTCTGTGCCATGTTCGCTGAGGCGGTCAAAAAAAGCACGCAGTTGCGCGGAGTGCTGTTAGCTACCAAGATATAACCGTGAATATTCTCTGAACCGCTTGTGACCTCGTGCATAAAACTTTGGAAGAATTGAGCCGCACCGCTGGGCATCAAGATGAGCTTCACAGAATCGAACAGCGTAAGGGATGCGGTCACCGCATTTTTGATACGTCGGTCTACTCTACGGGTCTAGATTTTGTGCTCATACCAAATCTATGCTGCTAAAGATTCTGCAACCGGACGGTGACGAAGTGAATTTTTGTACACGAGGAATCGAATACCTATCGGGAATGGTGAACCTCTTCAGTGCTCTGTAGTGCCTTTATGGTTGCCAGTCCCTATTGAACTCAGGGATCATGTGAGGAGGAGAGGTCCAAGGACTACTGGAAGGACGAATGATGCCTAGGTCCAACATGTGGTAAATTCTGCCTTGACCGGGCAGAAGTTACCAGGAGCCAAGCGACGAAGCCGACTAAACTTTGGTAACACCGTGATCTCTATATTGTGCGTTGTCTTACTCTTGACGGCGGAAGGTGGACCAGTGTATTGCTTTATGCCCGGGTAGCCTGTCGTATGGCTGTTGGGCTAGTGCCTAAGCGTACTTGGGCGTGATTTGGCTGACGGCGGCGTGCGACCCTATCATGGTCAGCGACGTTTGATTATCTACTAGTTTCTTGGGCCGTGAATGGACTGACAATTCAAAACGACAGAGAAACCCTATGCCAAAAACAGGACACGGAGTATCGCTGACAATTAAGGTGCAACGAAATTCGCGATTTAGTCATACGGTTGGGGTGAGGGAAATACGTCCGTACGTGTGGATATCGGTGCTATTTGCAGCCGTAGCGTCTCCGCCTGTGCAGCGATCAAATTACTTGTGTGGCGAGGGATTACGCTGACCTCGGCACCAGAATCCACCAGGAATAGCCCCTTAGTCCCCAAGTCTTTGAAGTTTAGGAAGCCACACCTGGTAGATAGCCCAGGGTCGTGTGCCGCGACCTTAGTTTCCCCAGTTCTTACCTGGAAGTATGCAGTAAACGTCACGCCATTTTGATAAGCATCTAAAGCGTTTATGATGCTTATGGTAATCTTCAGCGGATGGCAGGAAAGTTCTCTTGCGGAGGGGGCTACCGCGCCTACCGTAAAGCCGGATAAACCGATCTTGTCGCCGATTTCCATGGGCTGTTAGCCGCTATAGCGATGCGTTCTTCCTCGTTAGAAAAGTTGGTAATTCATCCTGCGGAGATGAAGGTGCGGCTTGGTAGGGTGAGAAAGTATTTGATGCAGAGATACCCGGGCTATAGCGCCACATAGCGTCATCAGCGATCTCGGTGGTAAGAGTGGCGCGTGTAGTGGAATGGGCTAAAGCCACAGCTCTGTTAGTATCGGGTCGCTGTCGGATGTTGCGCCTCGAAGACGCTGCATTTCCCGCAATACTTTTGAGTGCTTCTCAGTTCCAACTTCATTTTCTTTAAAGCAGCTGTCTGATGCGTTCATCATCTGTTGAGACAGTCTGAGTTACACCTGCCTCTTCCAACGCGTCGTGAGTGCACGAAGAAAATTTGACGTCCCTAACCTAAAAGGTAACATCTGGAGGAAGACGGTCAGCAAACGACCTAGAATGGCTGACGCCACTAGTTATTCTTTATCCCTTGAACTCCAGTTCAAATAAAGAAAAACAGATTTGAGGATTGGATTGCATGAAAGAGGGTGCGAGAAGGGTTATGGCCGTTACTGTCATGCCCAGCGACGGCATCCGTTCCTTGGGCATGGAATCATATTTGAAAAAGTGTTGACTTGAAAAAATTTGCTTGAAACTACCAATGGAAAATCAGCACCTAAAAGAAATTTACAACACAATTAATTGTAATATTCACCAGTGAAAAAAGCGAACAGGCCATTAGCAAAAAGGAGGAGACTCGCCTGAAAATTCCATCACCTTGGGCTCACCAATTCGTTATACTGCTTGTCTTAACGTGGATCTCGTATTAAGCTTGCATGCTTTTGACCGTTGTGATCAATCGTGCGTCACACTTATCCGGCTCTGGACGATTGCAATAGTGACAAGCAAGAACCTCGACCAGTACAACGAAGAGACAGCTGGAAGCGATCGACGATTAAACATATACTAACAGCAGCGCGTGTGAGTAACGCGCAAATGGCTACTGCACCATGCGGTCAATGTTCGGTTAAACAGGCATTGCGGAGAAACAATTGCGTGTTCCGCTACAAATCGTGTAATAATTGTTCATCCGTATAGCGATTCACGATATGCGAGTGTTTTTTCCGTGACTTCCGACGGTATATATTGATTTGCGTTATTTGAGAAATGGGAAGATAGATTGACCCGAGAGAGGAGGCTAGCGTAAATCCGTCCAAATTGGATTTCAATATTTTGAGTCGTGCAAATAAGTGATCAAACCAAGATTTCGTGAAGCGGTAAGTAGAATGGAGCTAGCAAATAGGCGGTAAACTAAATAGCCAGTTTATCTTTGTTTGCTAGCCAAAATCTTTTACAGATGAATGCAGGCCGCCTGCCACTTTGTTTCTCTAGAGGTCGCTCAGGGACACGACAAAAGGGACACAAGCGGGTGTAAGAGCGATGCTCGGGGTGACTCTTGTGCTGTAGCGGAAGAGGGATGGTTTCTATGAGTAGCCTGTTTAACCGAAAGTTGACTGCCAAGCGCGGTCGCTAATTGTGCATTGCTCATGGTAGATGTCATGCATGCACCAGAATACGGAGAATACCCGAGGTCAGACATTGATTTTCAACCCCGCCAAGCAAAGATTCTGGACGAGGGTGAGACCCGTGGGCGTGGGAAACAGTCACATCCATCGTTTTGACCAGCGCACATCGGGCGGGCAGCTCGGCCGCAGCGGTGTGCGGGCGCAGCTAGGCCGGGGGATTACACCTGCGTTCATCTCCTAATGGTGTTTTTCAGGTTGGGTGTCCGGCGCACGGTTAGCTCCCAACAACTAACACCCACGGGACCACCAGAAGAACGACAAGTTTTCCGATTGGAGATCAATGCCAAGGCCCAAGACATCCGCCAGCTTTCGGCTTGTTCCAAATGGTTACAATCGAAGCCCTTCTCCGACGGTTTTCTAGAAGGAGGCCTCCGTAGCGAAACATGGAGTTGTTCCTCCGGATAGCTTGTTTAACTGAACGTTGACCGCCAAACGCGGTCGTCACGTGTGCGTTGTCAAGATACACTCAACCTGTCTTTTCCCTGTACCGGTTAAGTGTCAGGGTTGCCAGTATTGCAGTCGTACGGGGCCGAGTAAGAGTGCCGCAAGAGTGGTCACAAAGATTAAGGGCAAGCAAACGTGATAGAAAAATTCGCGGTAGAATAAACCGTTCCACAGTTCGACTTCAGTATATTGAACTTTGGATTCTTTTTATGCGTAAAAGATAAAGCTACAAATTGGGCCAAGTAGATTAGCATGTAGATAAGTCTGCACGGGCAGACGATGAATTGAAACAAAAAGCCAACTTCTCACACTCGAATCAAAAATGGATCGTTGTAAAATGTTTGTTTAGAAAGGGTTAACGATGTATCCTAGCATTTGACTGCAACCTTTGGATACTGATCTAACAAATTCTTGGACCAGTTTGAAATTAATTCGACGTCTTTCAGAAAACATATTCGGGTTTATTCGCTGCCTCGTCATTACGCTTCATGACTAGATTATTGTAACAATTTTGATACAGATAAAATCATCTTCAGGAATTATCATCATTTTTCAATATAATTTAGGCCGTATGGAATCAATAAAATCAGGCGTTATTTTGACCATTTTTCAGCCATTTTGATGGCTAATTTGCAACCTGTGATGCCTGTAGTATGAGCCTGGGATCTAGTGCCAGAATCTCACGGCCCCCTTTTTTGGTATAGTTAGTTGCTCGACAATAAGGCCAATTCAAGTCAGGGAATCATGACTTGTCAACAAATGCAGTTGAACTCGGGTTAATATTGCACTGGCCAAAGGTCAGACAGACTGCAATGAGCAGTACAAAAGTTGAGTCGGCCGAATACCCTAGGACGGATTGAAGTTGGTCTGACTTTTGTGACGAGCTCACGGGCGAGCGGGGCTGCTGATTGAAATGAGGACTGCAGAGGAGGCTATAAACCCGAAAGACAGAGCGCAATCGGGCACTGAGTTTCATTTTGAGAGCGCATATATAAATCCGATTGTCATAACCAATAAATGAATAATCTCGTTAACCGGCTGGATGCGAGTGAATTGGAATCAAGACGACCTACCGAAGGCGCCAGGGTTTGCGCTCGCGATAACCAGATTCTAATACAGCAACGTGAAACCAAAAAATCATAAAATAACGAGTGGTAAATGCCAAGGTCATAGTAAAAAGTAAACCGGGTAAGATCACGATGTCCGGAACGGGTTTCGTGCCAGCCAAGAAGCAGTAGTTCCTTCGGTTTCAGTCTAGATCAACTGTCGCCGTAGATGTTTGATTCTAAATTCTTTTGAGAAGGAACCAGCCAACTAACTTGTAAGTGTCGTTGGTTGACGCCAGCTGCACGCCAGATTCGCGTATTGCTTTGGGAATGGCGTAAGCTCCCTTATTGGGTTTGGCTGTATTGAGTCACACGTCGGCATAGTAATATACTAACGCCAACCCAAACGTGCTGTAGAACCGATTGTTCTAATGCAAATTTGTCTATCACGTTTGCTTGCCCTCAACTTCTGCGAAAACTCATGCGTCGCTCTTACTCGGCTCCGTATGACGGCAATAATGGCAACCCCAACACTTGATCAGTACAAAGGCTAAACAGTCGGAAGCGATAGCCAGCTGAATGTATCTTGACAGTAGCGTGCGACTGGGACGTGCGTGGGTACCGCACAAATGGCGTCCGCGCTTGGCGGTCAATGTTTGTTTAAACAAGCTTTCCAGAGGGACGAATCCATGTTGCGCTATGATCTGCTTCCTGGAATTTTCTGTGAATTTTTGATGCATCACGCAAAATGCAAACATTGTGTAAGGTGATGAGGAACAACAGCCCCATTCTTGGATCAATAAACACCTTCCCGATTTTGGTCAGTGTCAGGGCGTGGTTTGAAATATTCCTGACTTCGTTTTCCTTGCTTTAACCCGTTTACCTACTTATCTTTTGGCAGAAAACCTCTTTTTTGTTCAGAAAAATTCAATAAATTTTTCAGCATATTGCTTTTGCGCCGCTTTTGTATCGCCCGCATAGTCCACTTTTTTCACTCGAATTAGTTTTAACACCATGCCACAGTCAAACCGTGTAAACATTACTAACAGGAGAATAGTAGTGCTACGATCTGTGCCTAAATCGCAAATAGAAACTGTTCGGTAAAGCTAGTCGATGTATTTCACGAAATAAATAAGAGATTTGAAGATCTGGAGGAACGATTCATCAGCGCTGTTACCCAGCTGACTTCAGCTGAGGCAGCGGCCACCAAGCTATCTCCACTCTCCCATCTCATCGAGCCTTCGTCAAATCCCACCTTAGAGGACCTTACTGGGGCTAGTCGATTCATTGATTCAGTGTCCTCTGAATCACTTAGACGCATTCGGAACAGATACAGTTCAGTAAGTTTCAATATTCTAGATCGCCAACCACTGAAAATGGTCAAAGAAAATATATTGAAGGCGTTTAACATGAATCACCATCCTAGTCACTCTGTGAGACTAAGAAAAAAGATCCAATAAAAATCATGCCCGCTCCTGAAGCAATTCCAGAACGACAAAGTCGCCCGTGAATTCATCAGGAATAGAGATACCATTGCTGTAAACACCCTGTACAAATCTATAAGGTTTGCGGAGGAGGAACTTGGTCTCCAAAAAAGGAGCACCCCGCCTCCCCAAAAGTGCAAACCATTAAGTACCCCTGCTATCCTCCTACAACACCGAACCCATGTTCACGATCACAAACCGCAAAACACCCTCTTGAACATGAAGTTGACTTAGATAAGTCAATCTACTCACCTCCCATCCGATATCCACGTAAAAAGTTGCATCTTGAACCATGGACTTCAGGGTGCGAGTCCCCACTGCAGTCATCTGCAACCCCATCTTCAAAATCCCAGCGGAAATCTACAAATGAGACAGCCAGTATGGCTAAAGCATCCATTCTGCCTACTCTAACCGTCAGCCCTAAAGCTGGTCCTATGTTCCTCCTGCCCCTAGACCCCAACCCACCCAATACACCCCAAATTTGTTGCTGAAAGGGACGCTATCGGTGATATCTGCGTCCAAGAGGCCACAACACGCACCTTGTATGACACAACTAAGAAAAGCTGACACGAATTTCAGCACCACCTTAGTAAACAAACCAACAACCCCTGGAACTTCATACGCACCAAGATATCGAAGGCACACTAGATCCTTCAAGTCCTCTGGTTTCCACCTTTCACACCACAAAGCAGCTACCCAGCTTCTCTTTCGTGGGCAACTGTTTTACCAAACTCGTCTCTCCTCTCCAACTTCAAGGGATATCGTCAGGTACCACTCCATCCCACTGCACCTAGCCCCACAGTAAACTCAACGGATGCCACCCAACATGCAACGGAATAAAGTGTATTTCAAACCCGGAAACCATGTGAACTATAGACCAAGTTTACCGGCTCCCCCTGATTACAGGCATCTCCAATATACCCTAACAAGTCCTCCATTTCAGAAATCCGTGCTTTTTCTGCTAAATCCTTATTTTCTCCCTAAACTGCCCCCTCTTACCCTGCCTCCCTTGCTTATGGCCCACCATACTCTCCATATGTAACTGAATGTGCGGTGGCAAACATGACCACGTCGGAGATGTCCCGTTCGACTGAATGCAACGTGGACGGATTACATTCTCCCGGCCTACGAGTGAACAACCCGCCAGAAGTCATGCCAGTCATATTGCCATGGGCCGACGATGTCCCATTAAAATGATGTGACACTCCTCCAGATAAAGGAGGCCCTAGATGAAACAAAATTGGTTGAAAATAAGAAAGTTCATTCTCCGCAAGACGGTCAACAAATAAGAAACCGAGCTTCAATCACCATGACATCCATCAGCGGAAAGGGCTCTTCAAGAAAATTTTCGCTACTATTGTTGAATGCACGCTCCATGTTAAAGAAAATTAAATATATCCGTCTTCTCACACTCTCGTCGAACTTTGATTTCATACCTATCACCGAGACGTGGCTCAGTAACCACGCTCCTGACAACACCATATTAATTCCCGGCTATAAATCCTTCAGGAAAGGCCGTGAAGCCCAGCGTGGATGCGGCTGCCTTATCTACGTCAGAGAATCTATACCAGCTACTTTGTGCCAGGATGCCATGCTAAACACAGTCCAAGATTGCGTTTGAGTTAGAGCTAAGATGGGCAATCAAGGCCTTCTTATTGGATGCATCTATCGCCCCCTAGTTCTTTCCAAAATGGATTTTTGATGATAATACAACAGACGAATACTGCTTCTGACCTACCAGGTTCCAAGCTTCGTGCTGGAAATTTCAATGCACCTGACATATGCTGGTCCACGCTTTTCGCCCCAAATTATTTGCTCCTCTTTCATGGCGGCTGGACCTAACACGTAACTAATCCAACAAGAAACCTTAATGTTCTTGACTTGATATTTACGATAGGCTTAACTGACTTTCAAACGTCCACTGAGTCTAGTCTACCTGGGTGTTATCATTTGCCTGTTAGCGTTCATTTACATTGCCCCTCCTGAATGGGTACGTCTTACCTAACCTAAGTTCGTATTTTAGAGCTGACTGGAATCGCTTACCTACCCTAATTCGTAGTTCAAGCTGGGATGCAGTTTTTCTATCAACAGAAGTACAACCGGCCGGTGATAAGTTCTACTCCAACCTGCACAAGTGCCTTGAAGCCATTACTCCGTCCCACACGCTAAGCATGCCGCCCAAAAGAACTTATCGTGACCGAATAAACTGTAAGCTCGCTAAACTCCAGCGGGTCTTTTCTAAGACCAGAGACTTTTCAATGTTCCTGCAAACAAATCGCTTATTTAAAACCCTAGAAATAGTACTGGACCACAGAAGTAAAGATCAGGAGCTGCAAGCTCTAAATAAGCCAAACCCAAACGCAGCGCTGGCAAAACTGCCTAAACGCAGAACTAATTCTGGGGCCTTAGCTACTCGAGTCCCGTATACCATTCAAAACAACAGATATTTAAACAACCCACAGCAGACTGCAGAATATTTGGTGAATTCTTTTCATCTGCTCTGGTAAACGATAACATTCACTCCACCCTATGCCAATCTTCTTCCGAAAAACGTAGGCCAGATGTTGGTAAAGATCAAAATTGGCCACCATTCTGGACTGACTCATTGCTTCAAGCTGCGTTCGCATAAGCCGGGAGCGATATCCCAATTTTGTTGGCACGCATGTTCAACTTACCCATTCAGCGCCGCACCTTCCTATCACAGTGGAAAACCTCTGTGATTATACCCGCTTACAAAAAGAGCTCACGCTATGACCCTGCAAACTATCGCCCAATAAACCACACCCCTATAGTCTCCAGGATCATGCGGCGCCTGATTAAGAATAGTCTTATGTCCTAACTTCTGTAACATGAACTTATTATTCGTGGTCAGCATGGCTTCCTTCGTGAGAAATCCTGCGCTGTTTGCATGATGACTGCCTGAACACTATCACTAGGGCCCTGATTACTGGGAGATCAGTTATAGTAATCATTTTAGACATGACGAAAGCAATCGACAGAGTATCCCTCCCTAGGTTGCTAAGTAAAATGGCATCCTACGGTTTTGTTGATCCAATGCTGTCGTGGTTTCATCTTATTTGTCATTTAGAAAGCAGATAGTGCAAGTAAATGGCTTACTATCTGAACCTAGATTAGTGTCCAACGGTGTGATCGAAAGGGTTGTTGCACCGAACTGTGAAGTTGAACGAAAGCAAACAACATCTTTTGGGGCCCACGTCAGACCCATTCTTGTATATTGCTCTCCAGTCTGCTCTAACATGAGGAAATGCGACAGAGTGATGTTTGAAAACTTCCGACGTGCGTTTTTCAAGCAGTTTATTGGCTAATCCACCAGCCTAAGCTACATGAAAGGCTGTGAGTCGCTGAAATTAGGTTTCTTGTGGCTCCGACGCATGAGAGTAAACATGGTACTCCTTAACAGTATTAACAGAGGGGACAGATGCGTCTATGCATCTCGCGCAAGAAACTAACTTCCGTAGTCCGAAAATCCCATTCCACCATGACTCTCCCAGTTCCAAAGATTTCCGTTAGAACCATATGTTCTATAGGGTGAAAGCTGCCGATGTTTGCCGCACACGTCCCATAAGCGGAAACTACCCCCTGCGTGTTTCATGACAATTGTCCGGTCCCTGTAATCTTCGTAAGAAACTGACTGGTACCACTGTTCCCATTTTTGTTTACTCACCTTAATACCAGCTGGAACAAATTCCAGACTGCCTCTCTCTCTCCGGCTCTTTTCCAGGCTCGCCAATGACCACAGATGCAACGCAAACTATCGCCGATGGCTCCACTCCATCCTTTGCGCTGGTTGTCTATCCCCGTTAGGAAGCCGCTATCCTGATCTGACGCTCCAGTAGATGGCCGCGCGACCCTGAGACAAGCCAAGCCACGCTAATGACCTCCCCGGGTGCCTCATCTCAGATGGACCATCACGATTGTCCAAACAGTTACCATCACTACCGAAATGCCGCGCAACCCCCCAACCTCCAAACCCGTACGGCCACAGAACACCATAATCTCCAATATCAAACAAGGGCAACGCTGGTCATTCATGGCAAGTGTATTTAAGGATTGGTTGTAAATCTTACACGTTCCCGTTTAATTCACGCCACACATCATAATCCGCTCCCGGCCGCATAAGTTCAGTGAACAATTTTGTAAGTTCCATTGTCTCTGCCCACAATTTTTTGTATACTTTCGTCCCGCAAAACGTATGATGCAGCCTTGAGGGTTTCCTGCTGTTTCAGTTTAAGCATCATTTTGACTACTCATTGTTGTTGATTATCATTCTCCATCCACCTCGTATGATATCCAGCGTGATTTCGACTCTTCTCCATCCCGCTACTACATCCATATTGATCTTCATCTTTACCTTATTACCCTCCTGATTTTTGATGAACCCGGTCACTCGACAACACCCACCATTTCTTCCCAGCCACATTATGCGCCGGCAATGCGCACCTTTGGTGCGGTTAAACACGGATTGACTCGTAGTGCGCGACTCATAGTCGGCCCCAGAAAGTTTCGGCAATGGATTATCCAGCTCTGGTTCGAAGCCCAAAAACTCGTGATTAGCCCATCTTATTGGAGGTTATGTTCTTGAGAGCTCAAAAACTGCATCTTCACGACTAAATTTTGGTTTCACGATTTCCACTGCACTACATTTGTGTAAATTCGATTTTGCCTTGCGCATGCCTCTCGAATTTCGAGAATTATACCCATTACAATTATTAGTGTTAGATGTTCATCAGTATGGAATAAACTCTCACATCAGCTGCGCATTCTGTCACCATTATCTATTGTATTTAAAAAAGAAGTAGGCAAATCAGTTACTGCACCCTTTTCATTGATCTGTACCACCCACACTCACTTCAGGATGGAGTATACAAAACTGGATTGGGCTTCTGAAAAACGCGTTGATGTCACCTTTTTGTTCATTACGAAAAGTAAATTTAATTTTCCTACTCATTTCATTAAGAATCAACCTAGTATCTCCCACATCAAACATATCTCCGACACCAGCGCATGCTACCTAGTTACATGCAGCTCCACGTCAAATGCATCTCACCGTTCCTGTGCCTGAAAAATCAGTACCTATCACTCAATAGTCTGAATTTATATCCATAAACCTCATCGTTCTAGCTGCGTATAGGGTAGCTCACCCATAGCCCTCTCGCACCCACTCACCCTATTAATTCCAACACCGTAGCCAATGCGGTGTAGCAACCATAACCTGCAACCGTCTTCTAAAATAAAATATATTCACTATCACCCTCACCCTTACTCTTCAATAACTCTTCTCTCCATGCAAATGACTGACCCGTAGAAATCACCTTGTTTCCGACGCACCCAAACGATACCCTCCAGACGAAATAATGCAAACGTCCTGGATTCTTTCCTTGTCATGCCTCGTCGATATCTGTCGATTTTGGCCAATTCAGACCTCAAACTATCGCCACGAATATAGAGTCCTATGTGGTATCTTCTCTTCCCGTAGTGACCATTTACATGTACCATAACAACTGGCCCCGACCATTTCTTGTTTCAAAAGGCACGGCCTCCCGGAGTGAAATATAATCCTTGAAATCCAAGTGAAATTTAGTCAATCCCTAGTGCATCTATTTTTGTAGTTCGATCACCATTTATATCAGTAGCAGTCATTCCCTGTCCGTCCTATTAAATACCGGCTCAGTCTCCTTACTCCTAGTGTAGACGACCCTACAAAATACCGATTCATTCTGTTTACTCACGGCGCAGAGGATCCACGCATAGATTAGCCAGCCCACCTATTAAAATATATATATGTATTGTTTATTTGCATTTTATTTAGCTTCTCCGGTAGCTAAATATTCATATATGAACACTCATGTTTTGAAAATAGTGTTACAGTGACAGCATTTTGACTGAGATAATAGATACGACACCTCTTTATTTTAAATAAAGTTTACCTTTTAAAAACTCGATTGGTCGCATCACCAAGTACATTTCTGTAGCACGGAAACCTAACAAAAAACAAATACAAGCACTTTGTTCAGCAAGGTCTGGGATCATCATTCCTAGTTCACCCTTGCTTACTGACAGTACTCCACTCTTCGCATCTGGTCCATTACTAGCATAAATTTGCAAGATATTGGTATGCATACATGATCTCTGTACTTATGCTTGAGATAATACTTATGTACAACCAAAACTGAGGTAATTAAGTGCATTTCTATGATGTGCATCTGTGTACATTTACATAAAAAAGATTAATGTATATGTGGGTGTAGATTAAGTGCATATATGGCGCTGCACAGAGAAATGACTGCGCAGATATTTCGAATTTTTCAGTTTTTGTTTTTCAGCAATAATGTGCATAAACAGATACACATAAATGGAACCAGTTAAAGTCAATCATGGCCACCATGCGCTCCGGAGTTGATATTCAGTAATCACATATTTAAGAACATATACAAAATGCGAATTTAGAAACCTGGCATATACGGAATATTAATGAACAGTTCTAATCAAGAATCAGTGTTGCCGGAATTGGCGAGGAAACAGGCGGAGTAGGAAAAACTTCAATACTTACGTTTTGACGTGCAAACAATTCCACCGAAGGAGCGCGTGTATGATACAAAACTGCAAGAACCTTACCCGAATTCCTCAGTCACCGTCCATATTTTTTGAATTGCATTATTCGCCCTAGTAGCTTCCTTCTCTGAGCTGCTCGAAAAATTGATCGCTTCTTAATCTGCAGCTGACATCTAGGTCAGACTGCCGTCCTCCTTTTTTCTCTTCCAGGCCTTATAGTCCTGTTTGGATAAAAACAACCACCACATGCTCTGGCGATTATCCGATCCTGGAAAGACGATGTATCCCTAACCCTACCATGCTCAAATTCCTTCCACCACATCACGAGTACGCCGGCGTTACCACAACAGTGCGGGGTGCGGTCACATCCACCGATCTGGCCGACGCAAATCGGGCGGGCAGCTCGGCTGCATTAGTGTGCGGGTGCAACTAGGTTGGCGGATTGCACCTGCGTTCACCTCCTAACGGCGTTTTTCAGGTTGGGTGGCCAGCAATCAGTCAGCCCCACCCATTAGCACTGTTGTGGCAAACAGCACAGTAGCTTATAAGTTCAGGTGCACCACTTTGTACTGGCTTTATCTTGCTCCCTCCCAAATTTCTAACAAAATCCGAACAAAACGGACTCACGAATGGTCAGCATTTTTATTGGCATCCGGCATAAACTGAAGTTCACAATGCATATTGACATCCAAAAACAGCTGAAGACCGTCGTTTTTCATTAACCTCTATTCTCGTCTGCCGAATTTGGCAATAGGCTGATGCTCTGGTGATAGTTCTTCACACGAGTCCACGAGACATCGCCTCATTTGACTCCGGTTCTCCTTCGTTTCCAACGCCACCTTCATCTGTAGACCAAGATAAAATTTATGAACTCAAAATTGCTCGAAATAAACCTCATGTATTAGCATTACAATCGCATAATTCCCATCCATAGTCGCTGCTTTTCTTTTTCAACGGACTGTGCCTCCGTGGTTTTCGAGTTTTATACTGCCTTTTTTGATATTCAGTCTGGTTTTCGCTCATCTGCATTCCGTTATCGCATCCATACTGATCCTCATCTCCACCGTTTAGCTCTCTTGATTATCGAGTATCCCGGCCAACAGGCGGCGATATTCATTGCCCTCCAGCCATATTTTGCACCCGCGATACGCACCTTTGCTACATTCAAACATAGTTTTACTCGCAATAGAGGACTAGTAATCAGCCACAGAAAAATCTTCGCGAACCATTATCTGGCTTTGATTTACAACCCTGTGCTCGGGAAATCACATTGCCTGTTATGATCCTGTGAGCGAAACCATATTGCATTGTATGTTTGGTTTCTGTTCTCCGTGTCTGTACTGGGCCTTCTTGGCCCAATTTTGATCTCGCCCCGCGCATGACTCTCGCATGTCGAGAAATACGTAGAAACGAAAAAACCTTTCAAATTATTTAAGGTCACTCTTACCCCTCTCCCTTCGATTTACATTGTTCGTATTTCCTGTGCATCATCTGTGTAAAACTTGACCTTGTCTTGCGCATGTACATCGCAAACCTAGAAATATACATTGTTACAACTCCTGGTCAAGACCGGCACTCATCTGGTGTTCTGGTGCCGGTTTACTGACTCTGTATTGCGCAGATTGAGGATTTATGTTCAAAAGAACTCCCGGTTACAAAAAATTTTTTTCGCCGGACGATATCAGATAAAACCGGCCTATTTTGGATAATCTATTTGATTAGATGATAATGTGAAATGATCGCAATAAATATTCGAGTTTGAAAAAAATCACGACCGATGTCCTGCGGTCTATATCGTTGGTGAGAGGAAATTTGCCCTTCATTTCGTCAGGCAAAGACGTGCAGTGTACAGGACGAGGATATGTAAAATAAACGACAATGGATTTTTATTTGCTGCAAACTACTAGCCCTAATTTAATAGCTACCGCCTGAAAGATGGTGAATACGCCTGAAATCGTCGGATTTCCTGTGTCTTGGTGGCTTGCGCTGAGTAAGTTACTTGCTTCCCAATCAAGTGGAAAAAGCAAAATTTGTTCTCTTATAAACTGAAAGTGCCGAGCAATAGAATTCGTGAATTTGGGCTTAGAAATCCGAGCAGTTTGCATTTTTTCCATCAAAGGTCAAACTATGTTCCCCTTGGGATTCACGTTGATCTGTTTGTTTTGGTCCATTATTTCTACCATCCCTGTTGATGCTGCTATTGGCATCGGAGAAGTGGTTGGCAGGATTACTCTACACTAAACACCGAGCTGTTCACGCAATTCGAAGTCAACTATGAAGTTACCGCAACCGGGAAGAAATTTCATAACAGACTTGGCCTCAAGCGTTGCAAGGATGTGAGAGGGGCTTATTTATTCCACTTCCATCCGCTGCTACTGGACAGCTACTTTCAATCGATTAACACTTACTAGGCAGTAAGTCGGTCCCGTGGACATCGCGTCATCGCCAACGAAGAAGGTCTGATCAACTGATATAAGAAACACAGACCGCAACTTATTGTTGGAACTTCGGGCTCCAGGCCGTTCTTCACCGTTCTGATTCATGCTTTCAAATGAACTCCAAGGAGGTAGCTCTATTCCAAACAACGAAGGTGCTGACACTTTACCGACAGAGCGCCAAGGCCCATTAGCAAACCATCGCAGCTGACGGCGTTAGAAAAATAAAGGGACTTGTTCAGAGATGCAGAACCATCCAAAACCCCTCATCGTTGTTTTACAGAGGTAATATTTGCTCACCGAACGTCGGTCACGGATGTGTGTAAATTTATGCGTCGCCGGCGCGATTTAGGTCACGCCACACCGAAATAAACACTTCTCTTTTTTTGTAAGTGTCGGATAGTCCCAAGGGGGACGTAACTTGGCTATGATCCTGCAAAATAGTAGGCAATCACCGCACTGGCTCACTTTATAACCAAACCCCAGCCAATCGCTCTATTGGAAACTAACCAGTCACAAGATGTCCGCGGCCCCGTAAATAGAGAAACCAGGTCAGATTTTTGCGACCTCTTCGGGTTTGGACGATACTCTAAGAAACTTGTCTTAAGGGTCTAGGCAAAGTATAGTTAAATGAGCCATTCTGGCAGATCCTACTGCAAATGTTTAAGTACTATACGGTTATCCTACAAAGTTATCCAGACCTTTCATTTATTTCTTCTAAGTAAAATAATGTCCCTGCATTCCGAAACACTTGTTCTTTCTGTGACCACTTTTCTTCTGCTCGAGAACTTCTCAGGATACCGTTGCATCGGGGCACTATTTTGTCCCTTCATCCAGCAATTACAGGTCACATTTAAAACTAAACCGTGATCCTATGACATCATCACAAGTTCAGTTATCTCGTGGAATATGACATAACAAGGTGCAAAACGTTGGTCCACTCATTATGTATCATCCTCATCCCCTTCAACCTTCTTGAAATTTGGTAGCAAAAATGGACCATCCCTTTTGATACCATATACTGTTTCCTTGGCTTTGCTTTTGGCTCGTCAAACACAATATCACATCTTTTTTCGACCCTATTCCGGCATTTGTTGTTCTTCTTCTTGATGATATTCTGCCATAATTGTAGGTGATTTGAATAATGAATCTACCCTACCACTGAATGCGTTTGATTTAACCGACCTCTGCCTTTCTCTCACCAGAGGCAACTCCATTTTAAGCAGTTACAACCAACCGCCCCGATTTCTTTTCTTGAGACTGCGTGCTCCAACTTCAAGTAATTATCATTGTCTGCTTCCGTTGAGGCCCAAGATATACGCCTGATCAGCCTTCCGCTCCTTCAGGCAAACAAATCAAATCCGAGTTCGCCTCCGTAACGTTTCACGCAAAAACTTTTTTTCCTGAAATCCCTTATACCCGCATCTGCGTACATATCTTCTGAACCCTTGCTCAACAGCAACGTCAGACTTTTCAGAGATTGCCAAAGCGATCTCTGATATCCGCTATCCCTCAGAAACGCCATTCGTCTCCCCCAAGACACGGAAATCTTCAGGAAGACGCAAAGCGCACTTCTTCAAATCTCGTAATAACTCGGGCTCGGCGTATATTCTCAACCTGATAAAAATTGAAATCAAGCGCACCGATAGGCCATTCGCCAGTAAACTTTCGATTGGTAACAACTACCGATTCCTAAGGCAAGGCAATCGACTGCTGTGTTGGAAGAAAAAGAAACATGCGGAATTTTGTGTGGATTTCGACAGCATCAATCATGATTTCATCCATCCTTCCATTTTTACCCCAGTCATATTTGGACAGGTTGCTGATGCCACAGTTACAGGTATTTTTAGGGAAGAGGTGTTTAACCTTCTCCGCGCCACTAAAATTACGATGGGGTTGTTCCTGGTAGTCTGTACTCAGCCCCTTTAAAGCATGGTCCTGCTTGCCCTGACGAGTGCATTCACTTCTCTGATTTACTCATCATTAAGCTCATTTTCTACCCCGGACTGCTGCAGACCCGTCACTATTATTCCCATCCCATAATCTACTGGTTCTACTGCTTTAGCAAAACACTTTCACCCCATCGCTTTAAAACTTTCTGGTATTAAACTGGCAAAGTCTGTCATACCTAAGCGAATAAGCACTTCTGTGTATCGCCTGACGACCCATTTCAGACTGCCTTTAAATCTAAAAGATCCACTTCGGAAGCTGTCTCCTGTAAACTTCACCGGATTTGAAATCCCTCAGACGCATCGATGAAACCTGTGCATGGCGCCTTTCCAGAATATTCGGCAGCATTTGACTCGGCCCCACAGTCCATTCCATTTCACAAACTGGAAACATTTCGTTGTCCAGGCCTTCGTTAGCATGACTGTCTGATTACTTTATTAACTCAACCCATTGCACACGAATGGACGGTAAGAATTCAAAACCGTTGATCAAAACTCAGGAGTGCTTCAGGGTGCTGTTTTATTACCGTTTCACTTCTCTACTTACATCAGCCACTTATCAACTAGCCCATCTGTTTAAGTATGCTGATGATTTTGCCTTCTCTCTAGCCGTTTCGAGCAACCGTGATTTTTAAAGTTTCCCCAACAACCTATCTTCCATTTACGATTTCTCTGCACAACTTCGTTAAATCTCAACAGATCTAAATATTTCGAATGTCTGTTCTTCCACTGTCTCAGTCAGCCCATTCATCCGAACCGTATTTCGTCAGCTCAGAAACACTTGCCAGGGTTGATTCTGTGAAATATCTAGGAGGTACTATTGAGAGAAATTTGAAATCTACTACTCGCATTTCCACCTGCGTGAAAACTCTCCGACATGTCATTTCAAATCAGGAAGTTTCGGCACTACAAGGTGAAACAAAGCATCACCTCCGGACCTGTATACCAGTGTGTTTTCAATCTTTCTTTACTCCTCTCCCGTCATTTTTCCAGGCTTTCTTAAAAAGACTTTAACATTCTTCGCCGTGTTTCTTCCACAACACTAACTGAATTGTCCCTAAATCTATGTGATCAACATTTATCTTCGTGTGACAAATTTGCTCACGAAATTCTCTCAGATCCCACGCATTCTCTGCACGACCATCTTTCAAAGAGCCGCTCTCATTTCTCTACAAGATTCACTTTTCGTTCTATGCCCCCCAGAATGAATATCCATAGCAATTCAACTGTTCCATATTTGGCACGCATTTTGACAAACCGTGACCGTGTTTCAGCCGATTTCCTGAGCAATCTATCACAATGTGCTTCGGTCATTCCTCAATGAGTTTTTATTTCAATTTTACAAGGTGAT
Source organism: Fasciolopsis buskii (assembly GCA_008360955.1). NCBI lineage: Eukaryota > Metazoa > Platyhelminthes > Trematoda > Plagiorchiida > Fasciolidae > Fasciolopsis > Fasciolopsis buskii. The sequence goes on along the minus strand of LUCM01005567.1, from coordinate 151,554 downwards.
GAGTGTCTTTTTCCTATTTTCACCCCATCTTTTTGGCTGAAATGCGACTATTTTTTTACGCATAACTCCACACAATACAATACAATGGACTCGTTGCCACATCGTTGCGCTCACGCGATCCATTCCCAGTTTCAGTTTAACTTTCTTTCTGCTCATCGCGTCATCCATATTTGTCGATAGAGTGAACTTGGAATTCTGGCCAGATAAACTGGCCATAGACACGGTACTAACAAAAGATCAACAAAGGTACTACGTCTTTTCTATGAATCTTGAAACTGAATTGGTGGCGATGCTCAGGAACATACGATCTCATAGTGATTAATCCATGTTACTCATTCAATCACTAACTCAGCTCGAGTTTGATTTTCAGCGTTTACTTTCCATGGCTTCCTCAGAATTCCCACTGGGAAAACGAAATTTGCGTAGATGCAAGCGCAGGTCAAATAGGTTAACTGCGCACACAGACGTACATTACCCAGGATGACCGGTCAGCTTCTCGAAGTAAATTCAGCAGCTCATCTACGATGCAACAATCGGAGGCTGTAGGTGTATTCCGAGCACCTGCTGCTGGATTCGGTGAATAAGTATTCCGAAAGACGAAAAAACCTCCGAAGATCTGCAGACCATAGCGCCATCTACATAAACTGATTCCGAGTTCTGCAGGAGTACCATAAGTGCTACCGGAATCAGAAGTGACGGATCACCATCCAATAAACCGTCAGACAATTATGGAAGTTGCAGGTCTCGAAAGTGTGATGAATAAAATACGTGCCGAGCATAACCACGGGATTGGTTATTCATTATTAGGACTGTAGTTCAGTATATCCTGACTGTTGGTTGATCCGGAAATGGTGGTTCGTGTGGATTTTCCCAAAATTGCGGCAATCATTGAAATCAACATTGCAAGGTAAATAATTGCATGAAAACATCAACCTCTGAGTCTCGTCAATGAGGCGGACTTCCCTCATTGTTGATAACTTGAAAATCGTAATTCGAAAAAGAAAACGAATAAGGCGGGCCTTACCTGGTTCCTAAATCATGTATTTGAGTCGGGATCTGGTTAGTGGAAGATCGTCTGATGAGCTTCATTGCCTGGGCTTTTCCCTAAGGAAGAAATGGAGTTCAATGGACAATGCAAATGCATTCCATGACACGACCCTACGGCCAGATTAGAACTGATTGCTTGGTTCTCGTCTTTTCATTTTTCAGATGTCTTCGAGTGCCCCTATATTGAATGTTCATTTAGTTAAAAAACATGGAGAAACTTGTAAGTGCATGAACAATCGAACTATTTTGGAGCTCTTGCACCAAGAGACGGAATTTGTTCCCAAAGATATTCAGGATTAACGACGATCGCTCAACTTCCGAGAGCCAAGTTTGGTTGATGTGACAAATATATTGACTGCCATCGTTCGAAATGTCACCCGAATACCCTGCGTGCGATAAAAAAACGGAAAATCGGAGGCTTCTCTCGTCTGTTCAAACTGCATTCGACAAACGATTACTTGCAAACTTATAAGTGGGCAAGCTAACAAAACTTCACACAAAATGAGTTCCAACTTTCCAAGATCTAGTTTATTTCATAGTGGCGTAATTCACTCCAGTAATGTTTGCAGTAAAACAGGGAATATCGAAGAGTAAATATCGCCGCGCACTAGATTCAATTAGGATTGCGAAAGCAGTGATACAGATTCCCCTCTGAGAATCCTAATCCATCCGGTAAGGAGCTAACATTATCACTCAAATTCCCAAGTAACTCAACAGTAATCGAAAAGTTAGGTCTGTAGTACTGGTGACAAAGCGAACAGCTCGACTTAATGGTCAATCTGAAACACTTCACATATCGAAAGACAAGAAACGAGGCGGACCAATTAGGTGAGGACTCGAAAACCCAACGGAACAAGTGTCATTTACATAGGCGCGGGTATACAAGCCTTCACAATATATACACGATTAGTCTTCGTTAATTAAACGAAATTCCATATCAATTTCACTTAGTCGTTTTCGTTGGTGCCAATGAACAGATGACTGGCGATTACCAATAAAGGCAAACAAAAATTAGCGATTTTAAATAGAACATACTGGCAGTGATTAGGCAGGTACATGGTCATGAGAAAACTTCGAATGAAGCTGAACAGGTACACATCAAGACGGCCAGGAGAGATGAAAAAACCACGCCAGGCGAACATGATTATTTCTTTATTTGTGACTGGATTCAGTTACATGTGTACCAAAAGAAAAATGCAATTATGCGGTATCTCGACATCTTGTTCAGCAAGTACACAAACTCTGCTGTCTGCATAAAGTCATGATGTGTCAGAAACAAAATTAAATGAAAGCCGTTTATGATTTTGTGAGACAACGCGAAGTGGAACGATTGATTCACAAATATTGGTAAAATATTAAAAATAAGAGGAATGGATTTGAAAACGGGTGTAAGTGTAGAAAGAACTATAGAAAAAGGCAGAGAATGAGAAAAAAGATAATGTTCAAATGACTTCGGCATGTGGTTCACGAGTTACCCGCAGAACCAACACGAGTTTGGTGAATTAGGAAGGGATAATCTCAGGAGCAAGTCAACAAATCAAGGAGGACATCCTCACGCAGACGCACGTTTGTCCAGCACGGTGACCAGAGTTCACCAGTAGCTACCGTCTGACCGTTGTTCGATTCTTTTGGTGATACACGAAGTAAGATCAGGTCCTGTGTGGAAAACCGATGAATTTTGAAGATACGTTAGGATATTGTTTTGCTAAACAATCGAAACTGCGAGTGGAAGACTGGTGTACTATTCCTACCGCTGTTGCAGAGTGGGCTTCCTAACTCATCGGGTCTTTTCTGTCTGATTAAAAGAAGGAAAACGAGCTACACCGAACCATACTGGAATGAGGCTAAGAAAACCAGACCAGGTAACGCGCCCGAAACTAAAGTATAAACATAAAAGGGAACTGGTAGAGAATAAAGCGTTTTATTGACAAGTTGAAGTTGTTTTCCATGAAAAAACGAAGGGTACTTCCGTGAACAGGTGAAACCAGCACAAATACTTCGAAAATAGTCTGAAACACTAACATTGTCCGCCTTCACTAAAACACTATGAGTAGAGAGGATACTTCCGGGAAATCCATTTGCCTTATGGTTGGGAAAATGCTGAACCATGGTCCGACATCACGTTCATTGTTACGCTCGTACTCACGTCCTCCAAGTCAGCTAAATCTTTTTACGCAGTCTATTCTACCTCTTGCTACTCCGGTGAGCACATTTATGGAGTGTCGAGGGAAGTTGGACACGATGCGTGATACAATGAAAGGGTATCAAATGACATTCAATGGAACCACATGTTAGGGAGCAGGTAAGAACACATTCGTTACGAGCGCTCACCAGTCAGAGATAGTAGTGTCTATAACGGTGTCTAATATGGGTATTGGATAAGTTCATGCTGCGAATGGCTAATATTCACCTCCTCCTCACTGTTTTGTACCTCTCAACGCATTCGAATCAGGACAAAATACAATAACCAGAAACTTTTTAGGAACCGAAGCATGCGCTACTGCAGGGAAACGTAGTACACATTTATTTCAAACGATGAGACACGTCAATATTTGAATGATACATTGAGGTGACACAACAGCTTTGATTTATTATTATTATTTTTACTTCCTTTATTATTGTAATAACAATATACATCGTTTTCAGAGAAAGAGACAGGGCCAACAGACAGCTACCAAGATTCAAAAATATAACTGCTCAGAAACTTAATGACCATTCAGAAAACTACTGGATTGAGAATCCGACTAAAATTAAGTTGGTACAGGGCTGAGTGAGCTTTCATCACTGACGACGTATCGAGATGGTAACAGAGGAGGAAATCAATAGGATAGGCAGCAGACCAATGACTCACTTTAAGGTCAGTTATTTCGTTCGGCTTGGTCGGATTGGGGAAAGCAGTTTTCGAACGGTTTTGCGTACTGGAACAAGCCAATGGGATAGATTGTTGTTCGGATAAGGAATTGCGGAAAACACGAAGAGGTACATTTTTCGAAGCATACTCAAGGGATGGTAGGTTACTTTAAGTATAGATAACGCAATGTTGTACTTTGATTTCCTTTGATTTTTAAGGGGAGGTGAGTTCCACGGGCAGGTCATACCATTCGCGTCACTGACATTGTTTTTGAGCAATATCTCTCAGCATCGCCAACCAACAACAATCCTCATCTCTTGGGCCCCAACCAGGAAGGCAGGAAGAACCAGCCGAGTCCAAAGCCGAACCTCACTGAAAGTTGTTGTATGCGCTAGCTGTCCAATAACTGACGCTATTCGAATACGATCCTCTATGGAAGACAGTGGTCTAGTCAATCTGAAGACAATAACCCTGTGCTATGCATTAATATCGACGTAGTAAACTGTATTTAGTCCATCAGTCCAGATACAATCTTGCACAGGAAGGCAAAAAGTTAGTTCGCGAGAAGCTGCACGGGTTTCATCTACACAGCACCAACAGCTTTCACCGAAAAATCTCGTCTTCGTTGCACAGCTGCAAATATTCCCCTACGTGTTACCGCAGTGGATAACTTAAGATTCTTCCAAACGCATTGTCTGCTTTCACTTATCTTACTTCATGTAGCATTATATTTGGAATATAAACTGAGTTATGCCTGTAGAGTTCGAAGCTCCAACCTAACCTCCTCGAACAAGTAATAACAGTAACAATGTGACAATCTCCGTATCTAGAAGCATCAATGAAATAACCCTCGATTAATCTGGACAAGTAATCCCAGCCTCTTCCTCAATTTGCACACCGGCAATAAAGCGAACCGATTGACTCTTCTCAAACCTGATTGTTAAAAGTGTCACCTGGAATGAAACGCCAGACAACGCTTGGGCCGGGTGACTTTCGCCCGCAACCACTGATAATCCGGCTCGTTGAATATTTTTCCTGGCACTAGGATAAGCAAAAGTGCAAAAACTCTCGAATGCCGTTCGCTTGATCACTCTGCCGACAGTGCATAATCCTAACAAGATTCTATGCCAGATCTATCTATGCGACTATATTATAAAAACCGCCCGTCATAGGGACACGCAACAGCGCACATTCACATCCTGCTTAAACATACAAACATGCACGCACGTCTACACTTCTTGTTTCTTTATTCTTTACGAACACGAATGTGGATATTACTAACTGATACGAGCATGGGCGGTTGCCCTGGGGTCGTGCACACTATCAATCAATGGACGAAAATGCCTGTTTGGCCCTGTGAGTTCTTCCTTATTCATCTTTTCATCAGTCGTGTATTGGTTCACCTGCTGGACCACGCTGAGGATGAGTGTCAGCCTTCAAAATGTACGAATGAATCTCAACCTGCTTAGTGTGTTTTTTGATTAATTCAGAACGCGCTCAGTTTCCTGTTCCGTTATAAGAGCGCATTGTTTGTACCAGCAAAAGTGACACTCGTATCACTGTTCTACTATTGTTTTCGACCAAACTGCCTGTGCCACAGCGGAATTTGTCACGGCTTCACTGACCGCTCATAAACCGATTAAAATTGTACTACCACGACCGGTCAAATTGTTTCTTCTTCAATTTCATGATCTGATTCTACCCGGTTGTACTTGGTTGCATAATTAGTTGCGAGTACTGGCTTTTCATTTCATGAACACTGTCTAAGCTTTTTGGAACCATGACTTGTAACATCAAGATAGACGCAGTTATACAAGTGGATTTGTTGTGCTGCCCGTAGCCGTGTATTGTCCCCTCATGGGCTTAAGTTAGCGAGACGGGTATCTTGTTAGAATAACCAGTGAAATTCTTACTGACACTCGACTTACCTGCGACTACTGGATCCCGCGACACGGTTCTTTTTCTTGCCACACTTTCTTTGTCGAGATCGGTTGGGTTTCGGTGTATTCCCACCACCACCACCACCACTATCAACCTTGCGGTCTGCTTTTGATCCCACGCTCTTGTTTCCAAGTCCTTGGTTATCGGCAACACTGGCCTCTTCGAAACGTTTCGACTCAGCCAATGCAGACAATGCAGGTAATCCAGACCGACGCAGTCTGACATATTGCTGCAGTTGTCTGTCACAGAAGAAAAGAAAATGGATGAAAACAAGTGCAAATGATCAACTGTTCTGCAAGTCAAAAGACGTTCTATATGATTTCATTCACCCAGAATTAAGCAAAGTTGTGATGACAAAATTTCCTCCGTAATGCGACCGGACTATTGAGATCCCGTTCTAAGTACTCGCGATCACTATCACTTGCTCGGCTGTATGGCAAAAATATGTTTCTTTTGAATTGCCTTGAGGAAAATAATAAGTTTTGAAGCTCCTGTACCGCTTATAGTCCTTTTTATCTTTTATCTTTTTACTTCCTTTATTGCTGAAACAACATTGTACATCAATTTTCAGGAAGGGGGCCCCGGCCAGCAGAGGGCTGCCAAGGGGAGAAGCTGACCCGCGACCTTCACGTCCAAACGCCACGAACTTATCACTTTGGCCACCACCGGATTCATTCAAGATTAAATCAAAACCGGCACGCCGACGGTCCGAAAACGGCGGTACTTGTGGCTCATGAATACATATTCTCACGAATCTCAGATCGAAGACCCGTAAATTTCTTATAATTAATAACCATCGATCTTTTATTTTCGCCACAGCTGACATGACAAAATACATCATTTTCCGAAAGAGAGTTTGTGATTAACAGAGAGCTGCCAAGCAAGGAAGTTGACCGGCGATAAGCAGAATGAAAATGGCGGCCTCTAGGTATTTGATTGATACGCTTAAAACCTGAGTGCAAACGAAGGAACATGCACCATAGCCACCAGGGCCCCCTACAAGCGTGGGAAGAATCGGAAACTATGGCCCGGGAACTTGGAATGGCATAAACCTACATAAGGTCTGATTTGGTAACGGACCGGACGACAGTGAACTGCCATCCACTTAAAAGGTGACCGGAGGATCTAGGATTCGAACCTCAGAGCTTTCCTGGGTGACAGAGGCTTAATCCACTTGTTCACCGCCGATCGAAATGCCGTGATGCTTACCGCCTGACCATCGCTGCTGGGTTTCGGTTTCTAACTGGAAGACGTTGCTGGTTTCAGTTGTCCATCACTATATGTCTTTCTTTTAGCTTATTTCTCGAAATCTAGGATAAAAAGAGGTACAAGAGCATTGTTGTTGTTACAACAAGAACGCCTATTCCCCCCGGCGAAAAGCTACCGCATAACCAAGGTTACTGGTGATTGGGAGGAAACGGAATGCCCTTTGAATCAGAAAATGGTAAAAGCCAGATCCTGACTGGGCAATGCTGCAACAATGAGGGCACACTGGAAATTCCACTTCTGCCAGAACCACCTTATTTGTACAAGAATGGAACGCTCTTTTATGTTTAAGATGCCACTATGAGACCAAAAGCCAGGTGAAAGTTTCTAAAAGCTTAAGCAAAAAATATAAATGGATTAAAAACAATCTGTGAACATGGATTGCGTAGATGCAAATAGTAGTTTACCCCATGAGCGGGTATCAGTGTGGGAATAACGTGCGGTACTGACCGTCTCAACAACTCCACGAGTTATAATCAAGTTCCAGGAGTTCTCAAGACTATTGACTACCTCAAGGGCTGAGTGCAGCTAAATGCTCCTATCAGTGTTGAAAAAAGTACCTTGTACTGTGAACGCGTCAAGCATACAACACGGACTTCAAGACACGTTGAGTTACCTGTGCACCATCGCTCAGCAAGAAGCATAAGCTAAATCGAAAATTGTCAACAGGGAGAGTTCAATTCTACCGTCACTTAAACCGAACAAAGCATTCTGCAAAACATCTTGTACGTTATAAGTGAGAAACGATGGAGCAAACCGTAGCCTTATCGTAGTCGCCTACAGATGACAACGAATGATAACTGCTGTCTGTTAGCCCTAGCCCGCCCCGGAGAGCGACGATACAACTCGCTGAGCACCAAAACTGATATCAACAAACTACGAACACCTCTCACACGAATACTCCATGTCTCGCAACCACACAACAGAACTGAACGCACTGCAGCACAGTACACACGACCTTTCAACTTCAGTGAAATATCAGAGCGACGACACAAGTGCTTCAGTCCAGCGTAAGCTGCCCCAGCCTTGAATATACGCGTATTTACCTCCACTCCCGAGCTACCATCGTTCGACAAGCAGCTACCAAGGTAGGTGAAACGGTCCACAATCGTCAGCTCCTCTCCATCCAGTATCAAGTTCGGCGCTGCTGTCGTCCAGCCCTGAAACAGCACTTTGCACTTTGAAGGTGCAAAGCACATGCCAAACCGAGCAACCGATCTCGAGAGTCTATCTGGTGCCCGTTGTGCATGGTACACAGACTCGAACAGGCACACAACGTCGTCTGTGTAATCTAGGTAGCATAGCTTCCCTCCACCTCCCAGTTCGACTTCTATATCCCGGAGACCTTCTAAAGCATCTTCCATCACCTCGTCCATGACGATGTTGAACAAGAATGGAGAGATGGGACACTCTTGTCGAACGACACTAGTCGTTTCGAATGAACGTGACAGTTCACCGTATACACTCAAGCGATCACATGCTCGCAACAGGTTCACATACTTCGCTGGCTTACCTTACCACTCCAGAGGGGAGCACTGAATAACGCTTTCCAATCCACTGAATCGAACGCGCCTTTTCAAGTCTAGAAAGACTTCGATCGTAGGACGGTGGCGTGTGCGACGCGTTTCGGGTAACTGCGGAAGAGTGAATATCTGGTAGATGCAACCTCGACGTGCACGAAATCCGGCCTGTTGTTCGCGGATGTTACTCTCGCAAACCGGTGTCAAACGGCGCAGCATTATCAAAGTAACTGTCGGAATTAATCTAATCCCCCGATGTTCGCCGCATTCACTCCGTGTGCCCTTCATGAATAGGGGTACCATCAGTGATGATGTTCCTCGTTCCAAATATCCCGAAGCAAGGAGGTAAGGGATTTCATCAGAGCTTCGCCACGCAATTTGAATAGAACTGGGGTCTGTTTCTTTTTCCTTCTTTAGTAGTCGAATATTCGACTCCACTTCTATTTCCGTTGGAAGGTCGGTAAATACTTCCCAAGGATTCGCAGCCCCAAACGTTGGCCTAAATTCGTTAGTGTGCGGTCAGCTGGACTGATCCTTGAAGTGCTCAACTCAACGGTCCAGCCTTTGTTACCTAACATGGACAAGCTCTCCATGTCTATTGCATACGACTTCACTAATCAAAGTTCGCATCCCGCTGACTTTACGTATAAACTTAAACAGCATTTCCCTTTGGCGAACAGCTGAATCACAGACGTTCGACGGCCAGTCAAGTTTGTGGTCTATGTCGATGCCCGTTGGGCTGAAGTAAACATCGCATTAAAACTAACACATGGTCCGGTTCGACGTACCTGGTCAACTATGATCTACGATTCTGGACAGAACCGCGCCAGCGGCAGCTGACTGCAATAGGGTCAATCTGATTCAGATTACCCAGTGAGTTACAGTGCCATGTCGCAATGTGACTCGAACTGTTTCGGAAGTTTGTGCTAGACAGGAATAAATTGTTATCCACACGGAATTGGAGAAGTCTTTCACCGTTATCTGTTTGCAGACAAGACGAGGCGCACCGCTCATCTAAACAGGACTCCAATAAACTCAATTTTTCAACCTGTGCATTAAAATCAACTGCTACCACAACAGTATCAGAAAATTTACTCTTCCGAACAAGAGCAATGAGATCATCATAAAACTCGTCCTTTTGCATGCCACTGTTGCAATCTGATGGGATATATGCCGAGTAACCAAATAAACTGCGCTTAACACTACTATCCTTCCGCACCCCGACTGATCCCTGCAGTCTCATGGCACACAAGCGACGTTCAACCGTGATCTAGTCTAAACGGGCCACTTCAGTCTCCTCACTTAAGACTATTCCTACACCGCGCTGACCCACAGCTTCAGCTGCTTCGTCTCCTGAAGTGCGCAGCAAATATCTTGGCGAAACATTTGGGGCAGTTAGTTGAATGGCTCTACCCGAATCTTGAATTCGTGTCTCACTTACGTAGCAGATATCAGTTGTAAGTAAGTCCACCTACTACACTACTTCACAATAAACCGTTGCGAGTATCGGGCGTGTTATCAATGAAGATTCTATGGGTAGACAGAAGGGGCAAACAGATTGGGTTGAAGACAGAAGAGGCAGGTTGAATAAATAGAGGCAACTCTGAGCAGTAGCACACTTATCACTACCCACCCCACCAGCGCTCGATGCAACGGGCAGTGCGGTCCTGATTATCCTGCGCGACGACCGATGCAGTATGGAATTATTTGTAGGCGCGTGACTCATGGGTATTGACGGACCGGTACTGCTAGGGAGTTCAGCCGCTAAGAAGAACAGTTAGGGTTTTCAACCAAAGCCTTTGGTTCTGACAAAAACATGACTGCAAGGCATCATCATCATCATCGTTCAGCATTAAACAGCAAGGCAAGCCCCACTGACCGCTGCTTTTACCCACAGTTTCACGTTTATATAAAAAGAGTGAATATCCAAAGGGAACAGGAAGTGGACCTACATAGGCGGCAAAAGAAAAGGTGCTGCTGCAGCCAACACACGAAACAGTGTAACTGTACAAACGCACGTGTTTTCAATCATTCTGATTCGATAGAAAATGATAGCACCATCGCCACTGTTCACGGTTCACTGCCATATCCTTCAGTGTCTCCAGCCAGCAAGTCGACGAGTCTATCGGACCCCAACCACGAAGACGAAGACGTGAGACACCTACTTTATCTAACTTCGCTGTACGTTTTCTCATTCCACGTTGCCATGTCATCTGTTGGCCTCCACATGGCTTCTTCCATTCCTTAGGAGGAACACAAAATAAGGCACGGTAGGGTAGACCAGTGTTCGTCATACGCAACACGTGACCCAACCAGCGTAGTCTCCTAAGTTTCATACGCTAAAACAAGCTATTCTCAGAAGTGGCACCCAATACCAGATTCCTAACCTCAATATTACGCACCCGGTCACTCCATCTAATCCTAGCCATGATACGTGGACATCGGTTGTCGAAAACGTCCAACCGACGAACATCACCCACACGCATACTCCAAGTCTCGCAACCACACAACAGAACTGAACGCACTGCAGCACAGTACACACGACCTTTCAACTTCAGTGAAATATCAGAGCGACGACACAAGTGCTTCAGTCCAGCGTAAGCTGCCCCAGCCTTGAATATACGCGTATTTACCTCCACTCCCGAGCTACCATCGTTCGACACGCAGCTACCAAGGTAGGCGAAACGGTCCACAATCGTCAGCTCCTCTCCATCCAGTATCAAGTTCGGCGCTGCTGTCGTCCAGCCCTGAAACAGCACTTTGCACTTTGAAGGTGCAAAGCACATGCCAAACCGAGCAACCGATCTCGAGAGTCTATCTGGTGCCCGTTGTGCATGGTACACAGACTCGAACAGGCACACAACGTCGTCTGTGTAATCTAGGTAGCATAGCTTCCCTCCACCTCCCAGTTCGATTCCTATATCCCGGAGACCTCCTAAACCATCTTCCATCACCTCGTCCATGACGATGTTGAACAAGAATGGAGAGATGGGACAATCTTGTCGAACGCCACTAGTCGTTTCGAATGAACTTGACAGTTCACCGTATACCCTAACGCGACCATAGGTATGCGAGTACAATGCTCGCAACAGGTTCACAAACTTCGTTGGCATACCCTTCCGGTGGATAGCACTGAATAGTGCCGATCGATCCACGGAATCGAAAGCACCTTTCAAGTCGAGGAAGACTATGAGCGTAGGGCGCCGGTGCGTGTGGCGCGTTTCGAATATCTGTCGGAGAGTGAATATCTGGTCGATGCAACCTCGACGTGCACGAAATCCGGCCTGTTGTTCGCGGATATTACTCTCGCGAATCGGTATCAAACGGCGCAGCATTCTCGAGGCTAACACCTTAGTAACTATCGGAATTAAACTAATCCCACGATGATTGCCGCAGTCGCTTCGTGTGCTCTTCTTGAAGATGGGTATAATCAGTGACTCACCCCACGATAGCGGGATACGCTCCTTGTTCTAAATATCACGAAGCAAGGAGGTAAGTGATTTAATCAACACTTTTCCACCCAATTTGAAAAGAACTGGAGGAAGGTCGTCGGAACCGGCATCTTTTCCCCTCTTCAGAAGCCGAATATTCGACTCCACTTTCACTTCCGTTCGGCGATCAAGTGACACCTCACAAGGATTCACAGCTCCAGACGTCGGACTAGATACGATAGCGTATGGCCAGTTAAACTGATCCTTGAAATGCTCTGCCCAACGGTCCAGCCTTCGTTGTCTCCCGTGAATGAGCTCTACAGTCCTATCGCACACGACTTCACTAACCGAAGTTCGCCGCCTACCGCTGTCGCGTATAAGCTTAAACAGTCTTTGACTGTTACCTGAAGCGGCAGCGGGGTATAGTTAAGTGGAAGCCCATCTACTTGGATCAATTATTCTTCTATTCGTTTTTCTGACTGAGCTGCTGACTCAGATCAACCCCAGTCTTGGAGGACCAGGAGACTACTTCGTCAGACCTCTACCCATCGACCTTCCAGCTATGATTGGATGTTTGGCTTGAGATGAGCCACCCTGTATAGCTCCTTTGGTCATAGAAGCACGCAAGCCGTCACACCAAGGTGCATTCTTGTTGGAATTACTTTACAACGGTCACCAAACTTCATCATCCTTCAGGAATTCATATTGGTAAATATCTGAGGCAGGTCTGTTTGATAGTGGTCAGCACCTTGCACGGCGATGAGTCTTCGAATCCAAATATACCATCAACGGACTTTTACTTCACAAGATGTTGAGAGGCTGATGTAGTCTCTCCTAGTGAAACAAAGTCTCATCGTTCCGTTCATATCTGCTCCCGCTACTATTAATTAATTTACTGATTACATATATAGTTGGTAACCGTAATGGGCGTATGCAAAAATGAAGTAACATGATCCCGCATCCATTCCATCCATACCAGCGTTTTTTTTATTTCGCTACTTAAATTTGGGAGGAGAAAACAGCGTTGTCGGTCTCAAAACCGTCATTCACCTGAGGTGGCAATGCAGTTGCGATCAGAACCCGAACGGGTCTACTTTCGACAGTCGTGTCACTGACTTCTTTAATTCACACGCACTTACCTTGCCTCTTTTCATCATTTTATAGGAATCTCGAGGCATCAACATAAAGGAAGATGGGCATTGGATAGTAAGAGAATAGGGACACGGATATTACAAGTACTTGACCACAGAACAATCCGTGGTTTGTTAATGCAGAGATAGAAACTACCGAAATACCTCATAAACGGGATGACCAAGTAGAAACAGTTTGGTCTTGCATTTAACTTTTCCAATGGAGTTTTATCGTGTATGTGAGCGGGTAGGTCATTTACACTGAACCAAGTAATTGCTTCAATCTCGTTTTTTGTAGCTGGCTGAAGACGAGAAGTGCGAGGCATGTTTTCGATAATGAAAGCCCGACGTAATGTGCCACCGATACTCCGATCGATGTAGAGGGACGGATCGAGTCGATATTCCACATCCAACCCAGTCTCTTCCATGACCTGTGGGAAATGAGAAATAAAAATAACAACAAATAAAGAATTCTTTTCAAGCCAAAATCTCAGTTGAAAAAAATAGCAAATTCCTAATGAAAACTCGCTAGTAGTTGATCCTTCCTATTCAAACGAGTTATATGCTTGAGACAAGACACCCACTTTCGTATACAAAGCGTTGCACTTCGGACTAGAACACGAAGGAAAGTGTATGATTAACTAGGACACAACGGTAAGCGCGTAAGACCGTATGACCAGGCCGAACAGGCCAGTGTAGACAAGAAAAAAGTTAAAATGCGAGGCAATATACATACAATCCAACCACGATGCAAATAATAAACATTAGACAGAAATCAATGAGCAAACGGATGAAGTTGAACTAGGCAAAACTGCATCGGATCGAAGTTCGCTATAAAAGTGTGCATGAGAAAACAATCAAATTATTCGGATTATATCCGATCTGGAATAAATGAAATTTAGTGCCAAAATGTCTAGCGTCGGTGGTGGAAAATAAAGCAAACCAGTGATTAGAAACAGGTGCATTTGTACAATTAGACTGCATTCTGTGTTAGGCAATACGGCATTCTTTTCTTTTCCAGCCCATGTAGGTTCGACAACCTATTCAACCTGCATATTCATTATTTCTAATACAGCGTGTAATTCAGTATGAAAAACAGTGATCAGTGGGGCTCGCCCTGTTTCAACGCTGAACGATGATGATGACGAAGATAACTACATACGTTACCCGTTTACGACTTACAGGATGAGGGATTAAGTAGAAGGGGAGCAGGTAATGCTAACAAATTACCATAAATAGAGTAGTCTTCATTGATCTTAATTAAATCATATTCCTCAACCTCGTCAGTAAGCGACAAGCACCACACCTTGTGAACCAATCGCAGGGAGCTGTGGATCGCCAAAGCAGAAAAATGGGAAATGTGCCGAATTCGCATGTCCACTCCAGACCGCTACCGTAATAGCGTCCTTGACTGCAAAAAATAACCCCAGCCTAAAAACTATTGGAGGCAATGTACAGCACAGGATATCTACTCGCACCTTACAAGAGATAAACCCAAAGGTGTTTTACACTCTGATGTATTCCAAGTTAAGGAGTAATTAGAAATATCGATTGCAAGAGATAAACGGTTCGTCAGCAGACCGAGATTTTCCCCCGCTCAATACATTACCTCGGGCCTGACCTACCAAGGAAAAAAACCTCAATTTTATGTGGAACCGATTCCCAACTAAATAGCTAAACATTAAACATCGTAGAATGAAAGAAAAAATGTTCAAGTTGGCGAAGAGGCTTGTTTTCGGCAATTCGTATTCAAGCCATCAAATCACAATTAGGAAACATTTCAAGGGATTGGACTAGTCAGGTAAAAGTGCGGATCAGAAGAGGACTGGTGATCTCCCATCTAAAACCCCGTAAGTGGATGAACGTGTTGTGTCGAATGTTGTTTGATCTAGGGTTTGCAGAAATGGAAGGTGAGTAACCAAAGACTAACTTCTTCGCCATTTTGTTTTGCCAAGGTGCGCATTGAGGATTTTCAAACAAAGGATATGTACTGCTGATGATTCCTAACAAGAATGAGACAGCTGTAGAGTGCTTCTATGGTTTCTTTATGGTGAGCTGAGCGATGATATTACATGGTGGATTATTTTATGAAAACGAATAGTGCTGTAACGGAGTTAAACGCGAAGCAGTTAAAAGGATCAGTGCGCATGCATCGACACGTTCAAAAATCAGAGTTCCGGGTGACAGCGTTGTTTGCGATTGATCAGAAATCAACGATTGGTGAACAGACCGTTTTGCTAGCATAATAATGAACTTGAAGATTCACAATGCACAAAAACACGACAAAAATTCGACACTCGTAAAATATCTGCAGCAAAAAAGTAGTGTATATCGCGCATTTTGATAAAACGAAAACAAAAAACTGCTCAACCCTCTACAAAGAGATAAAAGCAAGTATAAAACGACTTACTTCTCTAACAGCGCAATCGGTTAGGCATTCATTTTCATTTACTTTTCCACCAGGAAAACTCCATCTGTTGCCGTAGAATCCCTGAACCAATAAAATCTGAATTGAAACGCAGTAATGAGAGTTGTGGAATTTTATGAGTACCATTTCAAAATATTCGTCGATGATGATCGCACTTCCTGTTTCCGTCTCCCCACGATATTTTCGCCACTCCAAATATTTTTCTTGCCAATTAAGACCTTTCGGGACAACTTCTGGGAAAGTGGTGAACACTGCAAAAAATGCTCCGAAAGGGTAATTGAAGCTATTACTTTGCTTAGCAAAACCGAATAAATCTACGCCACCCACGGTGGGGTCTTCAATGTAGTGGTCCAGGTAGAACCAGTGCGCACGTTCTAATTCGAAAAACATCCGAACAAAGTTTCGCGAACATTCCTGTTTGACCTCATTGGGCAAGTTTAATAAAAAACGACTACAACCTTTATTTCGGTGAACAACAAAACTCACGTGTACAATTGCACTAGCGTGCTGTGCGGCAAAACCGGAGGTGTGGGTTCCGCCATATAAATGAACCACAGCACTGGCAAACAACTATCTGAAAATACACAGAGAGCACCAGATTAGCTGAGAAATGCCTATCTCCATCGAAGTCCCGGAGAAATTCGTTCCGCGATGGTAAAAAGACAACGAAGTAGATGCATTAAAGAAGGCACTTTAACAAGGATTTTCTTTATCTTTTGTCCCCTATAACAACAGAAGAAGGAAGCATATTATTTTCAGGAAGGTAAGTCGCGGCCGATCAAAGGATGTCATGAATAGCTGGGCGGTGTTGGGAGGATTCGTACCTTCAAGCTTTATGATGAAACGCCACAGTGTTGATCATTTCATTACCAGTCAACTGTACATTGAAACCGGCAGTTTCTCCCAGTTGGGAACATCATTGGTGATCAACTGAGAGGTTCTGACGAAAAACTGAAAAAGTCGTTGATATGGTAATTTCATTATTGTGAACCGCAACTTTAATTAACCTGACATTTTTCAATCATTTCTTACTTTACGCATCGTTTGTGTTTGACTATACGTTCTCTTTTGATATGGCACTACAATCAACTTAATTAGTTGACTAGAGCGTCAGATTAGGCCTCCATCTGTCGTACTCAAATCGTCAAAGTGAGTCTGCGTTGTGACATGATGCGACGGCTCGCGCATCTGAATTATCCAAACATTTACACAAGATGGCTGTTCTCAAACCGGAGATTCAATCACACCTGAAAAATCAATGGTTCGCCAGGTTGGAGGTTGATTTGAGCCGGGAATTAAATGGGGAAAAGTCGTGGGAAGACAACTGGATTACGCAGATAAGCTTCTACCCAGCCACTTAACTGCTGTTTTGTGGGTATGATCCCGAGATAACCCAAGGCTTTGGTCGAGAACCCTGGTCGTTTAACTGTTTAGCGGCTGGACTCCTTAGCAGTATCTATGCCCCAATGCCCATGAATTTCACTGTGTCGGTCGTCACACATGGTAATCAGCATCGCGCTTCTCACTGCTAAGAGTAGGATTTCTGTTCAATTTTTATGAGGTGCTAGAAACACTAGCTTAAGGCAAATGGTATGGGCCACAGTCGCTAGAGCCTAGTAAAAGAAGACGTGGGGAACCGGCAGCCATGAATTTGAAACTTTAAGCTCCATAAATCGCATAAGGTCTCAAGAGGACAGGTGTGGTTACGAAAGGGGTTTGTGGGCACCCTGGTCTAATATGGTACGTAGGATGGACAGGACAAAGTGGGAAACTGCGCCTTTCGTATGGTGAGTCTCACTGCCTTGTGGACTAGACTTTCTAGTCGAAGGCTTCGTCCATACTGTGCAAAGAAAAAGCTTTCCGCAATACAGGCGAAACACCCACGACACCCTTTCAATGAAGAACCTCGCAAATCTTTGTTCTTGAGAACGGGTAAAATGCCATAACATTTTGGCTCGGTAGATTTACCTAAAGGCAGCAATAACAAAAGGGTAGGAAGTAAGTTGAGTGTATTGCATGAGCTTCCACCCGGCAGTCTACAGACTCCGAACAGTAAGTCACACAGGGCAACAAGCTGCCCAAATCAGAATGAATGAAAGAGTGTACTTGTACAGTTAGACTGTGTTCCGTGTGCTGGCTGCGGCAGCGTCTCATCTTATCCCATTTGTGTAGGTCCACTCCCTGTTCCCCATGGATATTCACTTTTTTTATAGAAACGTGTAACTCTGGGGAAAGGCAGCGGTCAGTGAGGCATGCCCTGCTTAATGCTGAACGATGTTGATGACAAGGTGTCCCGTCTAGAACTTTTGACACAAAATAAACGTACGCTGCGTCTATAAAACATGCATACAAGACCGCGTCTCCGTAATCATGCATGGAAGAGCAAATACAACCTAATTATCTCGCTTCACTACTGACGCGCCAGGTAATCCAATTTCCAGTGCTCATGGTCATGAAGGCGTAGAGATAGCCTCGAACACGAGAGCTGAGTGTACGCTGGGTGACTGGATCCCAGCCCCAGAACCAGTGAGACCGAATGCGCTCCAGGGCAACGGTGGCCACTCAGGCTCTCTAATGCAGTAGGCCCAATAACCTAATTGGTATGCCCGTTCCATGGTATTCACTCATAAAGCATGCCATAAAAAACTGCCACTATTCAATCAGGCTCAATGGTTCTGTGCTCGTCAACAGCAGTCGACTGCAGCGCTATATTTTGATAGTTTTGCCGGTTCATGTTCAAGCCAATGACAATTACCTCTACCCAGAATGTTTTCATTGATAAAACGCCCGATACTCGCAACGGTTCATTGTCAAATAGTGTGGTAAAGGTTTTCACTCTGCTAGCTCATCTTCTTTCAAGACTCGTCAGCCTCTGAATCTCGGTCCCCTCGATGTGCGCACTTTAATGCAGGCTGGCCAACAGGCGTGTTTGGTTCTGATAGTGGACTCACTTACAACTGATATCTGCTACGTGAGTGAAACACGAATTCAAGATTCGAGTAGAGCCATTCAACTAACTGCCCCAAATGTTTCGCCAAGATATTTGCTGCGCACTTCAGGAGACGAAGCAGCTGAAGCTGTGGGTCAGCGCGGTGTAGGAATAGTCTTAAGTGAGGAGACTGAAGTGGCCCGTTTAGACTAGATCACGGCTGAACGTCGCTTGTGTGCCATGAGACTGCAGGGATCAGTCGGGGTGCGGAAGGATAGTAGTGTTAAGCGTAGTTTATTTGTTATCTCGGCATACGCTCC
>LUCM01005567.1:105490-129770 GCA_008360955.1 Fasciolopsis buskii | reverse complement strand
TAGTCTCGTTGTGACAGAGTAAGCAGTAATTCGACATGATTGTGGTTGAGAATGCCCACAGAGCATTCACCAAATGATCGCTAGGTAACTCCCCGTCATTAAGCCATATGGAACGCTGCGAACAAATGCGCCATGACTTCAGTGGGTCTTTTCACAACCTCATTACTGGCAATATATGCACCTTCACATCCCAATTAAGGACGGATTCCAATTGCCCCCTATGACAGCAAATAATCAGCCCCTGTTGCAGTGTCCAGTGTATTACACAGGTCCAGCTTCTTCGTTAAGTACTTTGAACTAGAATAAACATGATCTGTCCTACCTTTGCAGCTTTTAAAAATGAAATGAAAGTGTCAACAACATAATAGTTGACCCTTCTTCTGGGTCATTATAATCGTATCAGCCGAGTTTATGAAAAGCACCGTCATAATTAAATCAAAACCCTGCGTCATTTGAGGATCAGTGCACCTAAACCGCACTCTTTTCAACTCCAACGGATATGGGCGCGTTATTTCCTAAAGCCCCCAAACTTAAACATCATGAACTTATTATATTGCATTATTCATTTTGGCTTCGCCGTATTCCGCTGCTCCGGTCGCATGCATGTACACCGACTATAAACCAGTTCTACATTGGATATTGCTTTCTCAATCGTATAAAAGAGCCAAACACCCAACTACTTCTGGTCGTCCTGTTTCACCTTTTCCGAAATCTGTCCGTAAATCATCCTTACTCGAATGTTGCAGTTGAAGCCGATTATTCAACCTGCACCAACGTTTCTTCATTCTATGAACTCGTTGTCATCAATACAGACAGTTGTATTGTGTCTGCAATATCTTACTCGAAAATGATAACTCATGAACTTGCTTTTTTCCTAACCCCACGTTCTGCAGTCTCTACCCACCAGTTTGCTGTGTCTTAGGACAATGTGATCCTACTGGCACTGACACTTCTTGGTTCTGGTCCTCACATACACAACTGCCGAGTTGGCACTCATATCTTTCCTATTCTGGAGTCTTCATTTGGGATGCACCTATAATTCTCACTTTTGATTCATTTGACGTCAAAACGATAATGGTGTCGCATGTATGAAATTACGGCCTCCTTAAAAAGAACCATGGATGGACGACATCTTTACCAGGTTATTGCGTACGCACTTAGCATTTAACAGGTCTGCTGACTGTTCTTGTAGGGAGATTATAGTTTCCCAAATTTATGAAATCACCCCTGCCACTTAATCTTTGTATGTTTTTACCCTCAGACTACCGCTGCCTGCACCTTGTTCTATCACTGTGTTGATGCACTCCTTCAACAAACGTGGATTTCCCGAAATGCCACATGGTTGGTATACTACCACAACCGTCTAATTCACAACGTCACGGAAACTTGCGGAGATTTCGGCCGATGAAGTGGTCTGTAAATATTAAATTGAATGGGACAATCTTCGTAACGAAAATCTACGGTTTTTCTAAGTGATGGAGCTTGGAGTTATAACGTCCACCGCGATAGACGGTGCAGTTTGGAACTATTCGCCGTTTCGAGCTGCACCGTTTCAACACAGCCATAAAAATGGTGTACGGCCGCTACGTTCCCATACTGAATCTTGACGCCTAGTCTTTTGTTAACCTTTAAGTTGGTACTGTCACAGTAGCTGTCTACGCATGTGTGAACCATCCCGAAGGTGCGGGACGCAGTCAGATCCAGAACTTCGTCAGAAGCAAATCAGGCAGGTAACTCAGCTGCAACGGTGCGCGGGGCAAGTAACTTGATGGACCACACCTTCTGCCTCTTGGGATGGCATTTATGTCGAGCGCCTAGTGTTCGATATTTTCACCCACTAGTACCATTTGAAAATGCACTTAGCAATGCACGGCAAACAACGACCTGATTACTTCCCTCTGTCTTCGATGTGCAAGTCACCCTTCTTTATCATTTATTTCCTCAAACAGGGTTTACCCCTGATATTCGCCCACGTAGCATACCGGATCCGGTGTCAGTCCGGTGAATTCGGACACTGCATACGGAACATTCCGGAAATGCTACCGACACCGGACGGGCACATGAAAATCGGCACGCATTCCAGTATTTTTTGCCCACTTTTTGCTTTTTCCCGCTTACAGTCGCTTAAACTACCAGATCCCCTACTCATGAGCTCACTTTATCCAGAGTCAACCAGCAAGGCTGCTGCATTTCGGTTTAGGCTAATGCTCCCTTGTGATGTTAGTACATGGTCAATCCCATATACCATTAGTGAAAAATGATATTATTTTCGAGAAATTCTCTACTGGTTGAATACGAAACTAATTGGTAAAAGTCGGCGTTCGTTTAAATGAACGACCGCTCAATACAGAGAAGATCGTTTGTTGTTTTGGTATAAAAAATGCGATCTCAATACTATTTTACGAAAAATACGGCGAGACGCGTAGTAAAAGATAGTCATTTTTAAACTCAAAGAATAATAATAATAAGTGCAAATGAAGAAGCAAATTTGCCTTCTGATGGTAGTTCTTAGCCTTAGCTCAATGAACAATAATCGGAATCTTACAATGTCCAGAGCTGGCCAGGAAGCTGCCTTGTCCGCCGAAAGACCTTGAGGTCGTATATCCCGCCCCTCAGTTCCAGGAGCGCGGTAGAGCAGTTGTCCTAACGGTTAATCTGGCGTCCAGATTTCCTTCGCTGGTAAGCGCAAAGTTTACCATCCACCACCGCCGGCTTTGTTTTCCTGTTTCAATCTGGTTCGTTGCAGAAGTCTTGTATCCCTTACAAGGCAAGGGGAAGAGATAATTTTTCACACTTGACGCTTGGGAATATTCATAGTGAAAACAGTTTGGCGATCAAGCTCGTTTTCAGTGATATATACCCGTGCCATTACATCACTATATATTTGGAAAAGTTCAATTTCGGAGGGATTGGATTAGTCGGACAAAAATGTGGATAGGGAAGGAATTTGCTGTTTCATGCATAACTTGAATACACACGAAAGTGTTGTGTTAATTGTTTTGTTGTCTATGGTTTGCATTGAGGCAGAGGGTGGACCAGAGGAGTTGAAGTGCCAGGATAAATTGTTTTGAGAGCACGTGGAGGACTGTAAGAACGGATCGCGACAGCTTCCGCAGTGCTCAGGAGGCGAAACCCTGCCAACATAGACTGTTAACCCCTAGCCTTATACAAGGTCCGGAAAGCTTGCGTCACATTCGGGGTGCAGTTAGTGTATTTGCGTTTCAATATTTCGTAGCATCATGCTGACATATATATTCTTACCACTCGATCTGGTTTGCAACACTCCAAATGCTAGCTCTTTCTTTCATGGAGTAATTAGTATTTATTCTTATCTACTGATGTTTTGAAAGCCTCAATGCCTCCATCAGTTACTGATTCTTATGACTGCTTGCCCCGAACCCCGTCCACCATGTTGCAGAAAAATCTAACCTAGACTGGGCATGCCACAGTTTTACACCTTTGTATTTTAACATGTGGTCAGAATCGTTGATTTGATGGCTCCGTACGGCTTTCCGTACACAGGAAGGCTACTTGGAACAGCCATATATTTACTTCAGCAGGTGAATTGGCACGGCAAATCTATATTGAAGATACTGAAGAGGAACCACTTCCCCGGCGAAATATGTTAAGCGAGAACGGCTATCTTGAACGTTTCACTGAGAAAACCATGGGACGGTCAGGAGAAAGACACACAAAAAACAGCTGCGGAAAGGACAACGCTGTTTATGTGTTTGCCCACTCACGGTGTCACTTCAGCGAACGTTATCTATCACATATTGCCCAGAGCTGCCAATGAGACTCTACGCAACAAAACTGCAAATCATGCAGTAGCGCCTAAAATATAGTGGACGGGATTCTATGCCCTCAGTTCTGTGCATACTCATTCCTGCTCCTGTGGTGGGGCACAAAAAACCGAAGCCTATCCGAACAGGCTCGTGAATGTCATCCGGCTTGGTTAAACACAAGAACAACTGAAACTATCATGAGCGTTGTCTTCACGCTTGGTTGATTCCAGCCACTTGGTGTTTCTCTTAGTCTATTCCGTACAGCCTCTTATTATCTTAGACGAATCGGTAAAGTTTTTTTATTTCTCTGCCTTCAAAGCTTTCACGTCGACCGCGAGGGTAAAACACGGTAGTTCTAAGTGTGCATCGTGATTGTTTATATGGAGTGGAAATACCAGCGGCTCACAGACAGGCACTTATGCTACCCTACTTGGTTCCGGGATTTACTCTGAACTTTCTTTTCCACTCTGACATAGAAGGAATTCCGACATAAAACCGAGCCGCTGTTTGCGACTGAATCAGTTGCATCAGCACTCTAGGAATTTTGAGTCAAACGCCTTGTTGAAATATGAGTAGGAAGCCTTCATAACTTCTTACTTTTCGAACCACTCCGCATCTACATCTAAAAAACGCAGGATGTCCGAGGGATACGATCTTCCCATCGTGACAAAAAAGTGGGTATTTCTTCAGAAAGGTACCCACACGCTCCTCCAACAGACTCTGAAGACACTTGTGAAGTATACATTTGGAGCTCACGGGTCAATATCTTACTTTCTGTATTCACGAAGCTCCTTTTTGGATAGTTGTCATCGCTTTCACCTTCCAGTTCAAAAGATGGGATACCATGGCTTAGAGAGGCCTGAAAAATACCATCGATATGTTCACAGGGCAAAGCGGACAAAGATTTTAAGATTGAGTGGACATTTTTGGTAGTTAGCATCTCTCCGGCTTTATCTATTACATTACCCATTGCCTGAACTCAACCCTCATTTTCATTTGACTGATCTTGATCGCAGTAAATGGGTGGACAGATTCCATGCACAGCTGCAAGCTTGTGAAGTATTTGCGTAAGACGGTGGCACCGCTGTGTTCCATTTACCCTCAATCCATCTCTCAAGGAGGGCGTCCCTAAATCACTTTCAATTTCCTTGTCTCATTGCACATACCGGTAAAACTATTTGAGGTTCTCTTTCGCCCATTGGATAGAGTTAACCTGGAGATTCTCCTGGTTGATTTTGACCTTTATTTACCTGATTTCCAGACTTCTCATACTGCCTCCAGCTCCCTTGTGTTTACGGAGCATGTTTCTTCTAGCTTCTGTCGCTTTTCTTCATTGGTCTTCTTTAAACCCAGGTCTGGTTTAATCTTTCATTTATTTCCCTGCAATGAGAAAAATTCCTTGAGAAACTGACGTTTGAATTTCCTGTTCCACTGCCAAGTCAGTTTCACCTCTGTGTTCTTGTCAACAGTAAACCGGTTCAGTATGCCTGCCCTGACGTGTCCTCTTTCTATATCCAACTGTCGAATATTGCTGCACCTTTTTCAAGGACAACGGTTGGCCTGAGTCGAAGCGTAAGAGTGCGCATTGCATGATCAATCTTAGAAAGCGGTGTGATGCAACTTATTTTTCGGACGCCTTTTATATTCTAGTGGTGACTAGGCCAATAAGTGATAGCTTTTGGCCTGACAAAACCACGTGTTGTTCCTCACGCATTAAGTTAGATTCCCAACCCTCGGTTTTCTTATGAACACCTGTACCGCCGTCCTGCGTGGGCAACTTCCACTATCCCATTCAACCCCGAGATGATGAAAATCCCCGGGTGTTAACATCTCACAGGCCTCCGGCAGCAGTTTCCTTTCTGCCTGCGTCAGTTGACGAATCTTCGCCTTCACAGAGTTTGATCCTCTGTGGAGACATGCAGCGGCTATTCTTATATCTGAAGCTTACCGTTTTCTGAGCACATGTGCATATTTCCATTACACAAATTGGCATGTGATTCCCAGCGGACCAGGCTCTCCATCGATACTAGCATAGCCCATCCCCCCCGCCCGCTACCGCTCTCAATCTGTCTTTAAACCTAGCGTTCGTCGCCATATCCAGCGGCTTCTAGTCCGCTCCAGTAAGGCACGCGACAGACGGCTCAGTGGTTGCAATAATCCTCTACCAAGCCGTGGCAAGTGGTTCCATCTGTTTACGCGTTTCTGTGGATGAGTGGACGTAGAGAACTTCCACATTCGCCCCCTTCCCGGGTTTACCTTACAGCTTATTCCGATTTGGATCTCGGGCCTATTGTCAACTCGCATTTTGCTCTATATTCTGCAAGCAAATAGCCACGGGTTCCATGGACAATTTCATCCCGCCACCCTCCTTTTCTCGCGGTGCCCCTCTTGATTAACGGGCTGGGAACTAGACCGCGGTACGCCGCGCCTCCAGTGAGGTGATATCTTGGTTGTCATTCCAGCATTTGTAGAATAATTAAAACCTACTTCTTAGTCGGATAAATTCGCTCAATTTTTTCTGGATAGCAATATTTTACTTCCTCTGTGCCAAACTATATTGCCTGCATTTTCGTCTAAGCTTAGACTTTCAGACATCCAGCTCTGACCTGCAGTAAATTTAAGCCCTGTAGCACTGTAAAGCGCAAATTTCTCAAAATAAAGTTGTCCGAAGTGTTTGCGAGTAAACGATGCACCACGCGCTTAAAAGCAAACGGTAAAAATTAGCCATACCCAGGTATGAGCACCTTATATTCGGTGTCACTCGTAGACCTACACCATAGGGCGCACAAAAAACCTTCAACTTTGAGCGGATGATAACGAAACTCCGGAAGAAAATTCAGTCACTGTAGAACACATTTTTGCGCTTATTTCCAGTGATTAATGTCATGGATCCCTCAAGCTCTTCCACCTCCTAGAGCTTGATATCCACATGTCGCTTTTTGGACTCAATCACCACCAAAATTCGAAAACCTAAAGCAGCAGATGAAAACGCTGTTGTCTTTAATTTTCCCGATCGTCCGCCCCTAGGAATGGTAAAGTCACTTATTCTTAACGCCTTTGGTATGGCCCATCACAGGTGCAATTGCATTAGATTAAGGAAAAAGTCGCAAGGCTATGATTGCCTCGTACTTTTCCAA
Organism: Fasciolopsis buskii; assembly: GCA_008360955.1. Taxonomy (NCBI): domain Eukaryota; kingdom Metazoa; phylum Platyhelminthes; class Trematoda; order Plagiorchiida; family Fasciolidae; genus Fasciolopsis; species Fasciolopsis buskii. The sequence continues at coordinate 122,848 of LUCM01005567.1, read as the reverse complement.
TTTTCAGATGAGTTTACGGCTAAACAGTTAGACAACAATTGTCAAATTGTTGCCAAACACACCCATTTACTTAAACTAAAGTATTTACCGACAAAAATCCTCTACAAATTGGGGTTTCTCGAGGATCGAAAATAAATCCTGTGCCACCCGTTTGCCCATAGTCCCAAAATCCTCCCACTCTTCCAACATTGAGTGAAATAAGATGTGAAACACCCCTGCTAAAGACCCCAGCAGCACCTGCGTTGGACCTGGATCTGACCATTTCACTGTCTCCCACACAACCCCGAATAAAAGATTACACCTGGTGCTGCCTCAAGATACTCCCAACTAGAGATCTGGCAAGCTAATCCATTGCTCCTGTACTGTCTTCAATATTCCAGCGGATCGCTCTAAATGGTCACACCGGCAGCTTCCTCGTGCACCTTCGCTTCCTATGGCCTCAAAATCCAGAGGAGAAATTCCCATTACTACAAAGTCGAACAGTTTCATCTCTCTAAACCCAATAGGCTGTAAACCCACCATGCCTAGCCAAACCCGACTTACCCCTGTACTACTGCAGAGCCTACACCCTTGCACAAACCAACCTAACATTTCTCTTTCCAAGGCAAACCCCGAGCCACTGCGCGAACAGTCATACGAGGACCCTCAAGGGGCCTCCGAGACTACTACCCACGTTGGGCCCATTCTCCGGGAATAGGAATACTACCCGCCCTCGTCAACCCATTTCCAATCCTAGGAAGTCTGCAGTTTCAATAGCAACCTCTACCCGGCCTACGGAAAGGGTCCTCCGCATGCTCCCATCCTAACGGTTTCATAAATGTAGGTGACTTGTCTTTCAACCCCGCCTGTGCATTGTCCATCCGGCCTCCAATCGAAAGGTTGTCTAACTGTTCTCCAATCCCAATAAATGGATCTGCAAGTCACATGCATGAAGATAGGTCGACACTGACGAAACCTAAACGGCGTTTTAAAACCACGCATCAGGGCACCAAATATACCCCAGATGGACTCCACTTATGTTAATGATCTTACTGGCTACTTAAAAAAGATTCAGACCCATCAACCCACCATAACAATGCCCAATGAAACTGTCTTTGCATCTGCCATCCAGCCGGTCTCAAATGAGCGACTAACAACTGCCTGTTGCCACCCAAAATTCTTCTCAAATACTATATCCAATTTCTGTCTCCTCGGTCCACTCACTGTTAAATATGGCCCATACCCCAAATTTGACCACCATACCCAAACCGGCAAGTATTAGTACCATCCTACTGTTTGCAACAACCTCATAAATCCAAAGACCACAAAACCACTGCCTCTTATGAATTTTCAACCGTCTACTTTAGTTAAGACCGCCATTAATCCACCTTGTCCACAATATTTCTGCATCAAGGCAGGCGAAATACCACCTACCAGCATGCCTTAGCATCCTGCACCCGGGATACACCGTAGCCCACGACTAATCTTTGCCACTCACTACCCTACTTTTTCCTGAGAAATGCCCCCAACTCCTCGTTACTTTCGGGGGTTGTATTGACACCCGCCAATGTGGCTCCAACAATATGGCTTCCCCTACTACGAGAATCTCTCTCCTTGGGACCAATTTGTTCATAAACGAAATTTGGGTACTTCGCCCAGTTATCTCGGAGATGGCCACAGCGGAATAGCACGGCGAAAGCAGCCATCCACATAGCAATAACCTTCGGGGCTGCCCGTCCCAAATTCTGCCTAGCCCCATCCCATAATCCATCAAAAATGGCCTCCATCTATTCACCATGTACCTCCACAGTTGTCCAGCTTCTGAAACTTCCGAATGTTACCTACGATGTTCCTTTTAAGCCCAGCACGGCAACTGCAAATCCAACGCCTCCTGCTTCCTGCATTCCTGCTCATCAAGCTCCACTCCTGACTGCTAGCCTTTCTGCTAAACCGCTGGGCATTGGCTGCACATTCAAAGTGTCGGATTCCGCTTAGCGCGGCCCACCCAGTAAAATTACCTGCCTAAGACGTTTGTTACGAACCGCATCTGTGACATCATTCTAGTCACTGAAACTTGGTTAACGGGATACAAACCTTTAAACCAAATACTGCAACTCCTTTCTAACGCACCGAACTAATCGGCCTGGAGGCGGTTTCCTGGCCTACTTTAGGCATGAATCCCCTTTTCCCTCCTGCGACACCCATTGTTAGACATTTTGCCTGGTACTGTGGCTCTCTATCCCTACGCACAACTCTCTAGTGCACCTTGGTTGTGTTTACCGACCTAGATCATCGAACAACTTTGATGGACCTGAACTGATCAAGGCATTCGAGTGCGCTGCATCCCTCCATGGAGAAGCAAAAATTAGAGCAGGAGACTTTAATGCGCCAGAGGTTTGCTGGTTAACCAGGACTGCCCTTCTCGGTACTTTAGCTTCGTGAAACCCACGTTGGAGGTTGGGCTCGGCAGGTCGCAAACGCCACCAGAGGAAATAAGGTCCTAGACCTCGTATTCACCCACGGTCTCCCTGATGTTGATACCCCCTTGCTAAATAACTTTTCGGGTAGTGACCACAAGTTTGTCTCCTGCTTTCTTCATATTTGTCCCGGACCTCGAACATCTGCAACCACTACCCAGTCGGCGAGCGTCTGTTACAGACTGGCAGATTAGGCTGGTTTGGCTGCCGCTCTACGGAGTTTTTAATGGTCTACCATTTTCCTTTCATCTGTCTTCCAAAAATCTGCCGACGTCCTACATACGAACTTAAACTTGATTATTAAAAACACCACTCCTCGCATAGCTCAACCCCGACCAATGTGAATAAGCGGAATCTGCAAATATGAAACGAAGTTTCTTATAGTGCAGAATATCTACACGCAAACCTAAGAATTCTCCATATAAATGAGGATAAATCGACTTCAGAACAGCCTGCTTGTTGCATCCGAGGAGGTGCAGAAACCAACTGCTCCTCGGTAATCAAGTCTTGGCCTGCGTGCGGCCAGACGTCTGGGATGCCGCACTATTCGCAATAAATATAGTACCCCATGTTCATCACACACAATAGCCAGCAGCTCAAAGATCCTAAAGAAGTTGCTGAGGCTTTTAACTCACTTCTACTCCACGTTCAATAAAGACATCGCCACCAATTTACACATCTTCCCAAGGCTAACAGATCAAACACTTTCATCCATATTTAATATAGAGCAAATAGAAAAGGCTCTCGCCGTCACCAAACCATCCTACCGGCCGAGCTCAGGTGGTGTTCCCGCTGCTCTATTCTGCTTCGGAAAACCCGATATCGCACTTCTTTAGTAAAATCTGTTTACTACCTTTATGTCAAATGAAATAATTCCCATTATGTGGGAAGCATCCACCGTCGTTCCTCTCCACAAGAATTTAGAACTGTAGGATTCACAAAACCACCGCTGTGTACACCATACTCCCGTCTTGGCCAGAATCATGGGGAGGAAAGTCAAGGGAGAGCTAGTTGGGTTTCTCACTGCCAAAGACGTAATTGGTGAACCTCAGCATGGTGTTCTTGAGCGAAGATTCTGCACATCGTGCCGGTTGGATTTTTTGATCTGGTAACTCTAGAAGTCAATAAGAAAAGGGGCGTTAAAATGATATTCCTTGACATGGCCAAGGCGTTTCATGGTGTGCCCCATCAACGATTGCTACTAAAAATGAAACCCTATGGTTAGGCAGATCCGCTGTACTTTCGGTTAACTTCCCTCCACCTCCCAGTTTGATTCCTTTATCCCGGAGACCTCCTAAACCATCTTCCATCACCTCGTCCATGACGATGTTGAACAAGAATGGAGAGATGGGACAATCTTGTCGAACGCCACTAGTCGTTTCGAATGAACTTGACAGTTCACCGTATACCCTAACGCGACCATAGGTATGCGAGTACAATGCTCGCAACAGGTTCACAAACTTCGTTGGCATACCCTTCCGGTGGATAGCACTGAATAGTGCCGATCGATCCACGGAATCGAAAGCACCTTTCAAGTCGAGGAAGACTACGATCGTAGGGCGGCGGTGCGTGTGGCGCGTTTCGAGTATCTGTCGAAGAGTGAATATTTGGTCGATNCTGTCTCTTATACACATCTAGATGTGTATAAGAGACAGCTTCTACTCCACGTTCAATAAAGACATCGCCACCAATTTACACATCTTCCCAAGGCTAACAGATCAAACACTTTCATCCATATTTAATATAGAGCAAATAGAAAAGGCTCTCGCCGTCACCAAACCATCCTACCGGCCGAGCTCAGGTGGTGTTCCCGCTGCTCTATTCTGCTTCGGAAAACCCGATATCGCACTTCTTTAGTAAAATCTGTTTACTACCTTTATGTCAAATGAAATAATTCCCATTATGTGGGAAGCATCCACCGTCGTTCCTCTCCACAAGAATTTAGAACTGTAGGATTCACAAAACCACCGCTGTGTACACCATACTCCCGTCTTGGCCAGAATCATGGGGAGGAAAGTCAAGGGAGAGCTAGTTGGGTTTCTCACTGCCAAAGACGTAATTGGTGAACCTCAGCATGGTGTTCTTGAGCGAAGATTCTGCACATCGTGCCGGTTGGATTTTTTGATCTGGTAACTCTAGAAGTCAATAAGAAAAGGGGCGTTAAAATGATATTCCTTGACATGGCCAAGGCGTTTCATGGTGTGCCCCATCAACGATTGCTACTAAAAATGAAACCCTATGGTTAGGCAGATCCGCTGTACTTTCGGTTAACTTCCCGCGTCCCTGACAGCTCTCAAGTATTCAGTATCAACGGAAATTAATCCCGAACCCAGCCAATAATAATGATTATGTATATATTTTTCGACATCTGAGAAGAATGTGCAAGGCAAGATCAAATTTACACGAAGTGGTTATAAGGAAAATGTTCAGTTGTGAACATACAGTGTGTTTATGCTTTCGTGAACATAACCAGCAGTGTTATGAGTTAAAAACGAGTTTTTTAGCTTTTACTTCAAAGCTGGATAATTTTTCGCCAAAACTATCAGGGGCTGACCGTGAGTCGCACACTGCGAGTCAATCCGTGTTTAATCGCATCAAGGGTGCGTATCGCAGGGGCAAAATTTGGCTAGGAAGCAACGGTGGGCGTCGTCACCTGGCCGGGTTTCTCAAAAATAAAGGGGGTTATTTGGCCAAGGTTAAGATCAATATGGATGTGGCACCTGGAAGGAGATGATTCAAAACCACCGCGGACATCAAATGGGATGAGTTGAGAATCGTAAATAACAACATTCACGGGCAAAACAATGCTGAAGGTGAAACGGCAGGGAAACCTCGAGGCTGCATGAAACTATTTACGGGACGAAATTATATGAAGAATTGTGGACGGAGAGACAATGAAATTTAAAGTAATGGTCACTGGACTTAAACCTCTTGGAGTGGACTTTGATATGTGACTGGAAGTAAACGTGTAAGTGTAAGAAATACAACCAAACCTTAATTACACTTGTCATGAATGTCTTGTGTGTTGTCCTTGTTTAGTGTCGGGGATTTTGGTGTTCCGCTGCGGTAGGGGCCTGGAGGTTTGGGGATTGTGCAGCATTTCAGTAGTGATAGTAAATGTTTTGGCCAATCGTAATGGTTCATCTGAGATAAGGCACCCGGGGCGGTCATGTACTTGACTTTGTTTGTCATTAGGGTTACGCAACCACGTACTGGAGCGTCAGATCCGGATAGCAGCTTCCTAACAAGGATGGGCACCCAGCGCATGGGATGGAGTGGAGCTTTCGGCGAGAGTTTGCGTTACATCTGTGGTCACTGGCGAGCCTGGAGAAGAGCCGGAGAAAGGAGCAGTCTGAAATTTCTTCCGGCTAGTGGTAAAGTGATTAAACAAAAAATATAAACAGCGATAATAGTAATTTTCTTACAGAGATTATAGTGTCTTAATGACTGCCCTGAAATACGAAGGAGGTAGTTTTCCGTTGACGGGACGTGTGCAGCGTACAACGTCAGCTTGCTCCCTATAGGGTATATGGCTCAGTCAGTCCCAGGCTTCATGGTCCTTATTTGTAACGCTTTCCTTCTTCATCTTCTGACATCTTTGCATATGCAGGTTACAGTTATCTGATGGGGAGGCTGTCGCAATGGTTAAGGAAGAAAATCATTTTTAGTTCTGTTCGGTAAACTTGTCTGGTCTACGGGCCTGGTGTGCATGCTACAGGGAATCCGTTATAACTGATCACGATCAGCTATTGGCGGTGGATCACGTGTATGTGATTCACTGCAACATTTTTACTACTTTCATTTGCCGGGAAATGGCAGAGCTGAGTGGGCTGCGGACGGCAGCGTGGGCTGGATGGTAGGACAGGATTTTCCACGGGAAGTCATAAACAGAAGAGAAGGGAGAAGCATGAGAACATTAGGATCAGTGATTTGTGCGTGATCAGGACGATAGCAACCTGTACCACGCAGTAGTTTTAGTAAGCGTGCATGAATAATTAGGAAAGAAAAATGACGGCAGTTGTTCTAGACGTCAGCATACGCACCAGGTATGCGGTAGGGAGGACAGGGGTATGTTGAAAAATAGAGGGGTGGATGGTGTAGCATTGGCGGACGGTCCGATGCCCTACTTTTCCAGACCGTCCAACAAGGCAGTTAGATGCTTACTTACCGAACAACGGCACTGTGGAATGTGCGTGGTAGTGTGACGCAAAGCAGTGTCTTCGGCCCCATACTATCCCTGCCTAAGTAAACGAAATCTTTGGAGCAATATGTCCCGGCACACCTTTCTTATCCGGCAACGACATCAAGATATTCTATTCTTTCGCGCTATCTGTTTTACCCTAAACCATGGCCGGAATCCCCGAGGATTTAAATTCATTAGACAAGCGGTGTGGGCAACGGATGATGCAATTCTCAGCCACTGAAAGCGCTGTTCTTGCTTCTAAGTGTCAGGTTCCCCCGGATGGACTCTCTATATACGGTCTTCCAATTCCACCAACTCACTGTGTAAAAGATCCAGACTTACAGTACTCTTCCTCGTTCAGCTTTCAAGGACAAGCGGTTTGCCAAATTGCAAACTCAGGCAGAGCTAATGGCATCACTGTTAAAACATTCCACTCTCTAACTTGTAAGCCGATGCTGAGCAAACCACATTGTGGAACGCAACTGGAGTGCTGCCCCATAATTTTCTCGGCCACGATCAAAAAAGTACAACGGGCATTCAGAAAGAGATTTCTTGGCCCAGTATCAAGCCTTGATTACAGGGAACGATGCAAGCCGCTACAACTCAACACCCTCTGGTTACGCCGTGGGAAACTAAAACCCACAATCCTTTTCAAGCACTTAAGGTTGCAAGCACACACGGATGAAAACCCGAACCGGTTTCGCTAATGGGTGTTCTTAACCTCTCAGAAATCGAACGTTTCCTTCGGAAAATCACCTTCCAAAGTGCCTTTTAGTTCAAAGTTCTACAGTTGTTTACTGTACCTTGTGGAGTAGATTACCGGACCATTTTCGGATCTTTCAGAGTCTAATACAACTTAGGATTTCACTGTCCAAATTTCTCAACGCATCTTCATTTTGCAGCCTACCTGGAACCAAATACCAGTCTAGATCAAGTTTCGGAAGGTCATCCAGAATTTTAGCTCAATTAATATTGGATGCACAAAGCTGTGCCACCATATACCGGTTTCCTTCTTAAGATTATTCCCACCAACGACTTAGCCTTTACACCATCCGTCCAACAGCTTCATTAAGAAAGTGAAATAAATCAACATAAACGGACTGAGCTAATCGATAGCACAAAGCATTCCCCTAGTATTAGCACATCAGCCTCCATTTACAGTCCTCTACTATGTATTAATTCAGCAGCGCGGAGCATGCTGACCATGACAACAGGCAGAAGATAAACTTAGTATTCCGGAATAGTTACCAACTGCTTACAGCTACATTACCTTGCGTCATAATTGCAATCTGACCCCATTACAATCCTAGTCACTTTATCACATAAGTTTTCACTATTAACCAACGCACCGGTTTGATGTCTCGCCAATAAACCCTCTGATAGTTGGCTTTAGGCCAACTCACCTTAACTCCCTATCCTCTGTCAACATTCCAACCTCTTAGTTTGCTTTTTTACTTGTTAAACTAATTTTTCATTCACGCGATCTACCTGGGTCGGATGATGCCTCTATTTCTCTACCGTTTATTAATCAACTTGACCCCAAGCTGGCACCCAAGCCAGACTGCGTCTCTCTCATTTATGCTTCAGATCCATCCCTCAGGCTATACGAGCTGTTATCAGCTACGCCCACCTAAAGGGATCCTCCGAATCCACTGGATTCTCGATCCTGATACGACGCTGCTGGCCGGGCATGATGCTCGATTACTGGTCTGCCCAGCCCATACCAAATTACTGATCCCCTCAGACACTTTATATCAGGTGGAGCTTCAACACTGGTCAAGGACACGGTTAATAATGCCGCTGGAAGGCCTTAGGTGCCTTCTAAAATTAAAAACTGCAACAGCAGAAATGACAGCATAGAGGATATGCTGGATATGCATTTAAAACCTTTTTATTTCGTACACAAATGGTTCTTTCACTGCACCACTCAGTCCAGTTTGCTGCTAGCCGCATACGGATAGAACCCGCAGTTTTGAGAGTTCTGTATTCTCCATCTCTACAAAACGTTTCGTGAAATCTAGTTCTCCAGATTGTGCAACGGATTTGATAGTATTTCTCCGCCCTTTTCAATATTCCATCGGCCCTTTTTTGTTATTACATGCGACTTACTTATTCACCTCTCACAACGTTACTTATTTTGATTAACATCCATCCGATTTTCGTATCACTACTGATCTTCATCTCTACAGCTTAACTTTTATGTTCATCACATTCGTTCTTGACGTTCGCGCTTCCGTCATAATCCGACATCCGCCACTGAGCTCCTCCCAAGTGTTGTGCCAGAGACACGCCTATTTGTTGCACTAAAACACTAAATGACTTGCATTCCATCGCTCACGAACAGCTCCAGCATACCCTGCATAACCTTGAAAGTAGGTTTTTCTAGTTCCGATATTTTGTTTCTCATACTTTGTGCGGTTTTGTATTTTGTCCCGCCTACTTATGCACTGTGCATTGCCTTGAAATTTTGATCGCGCCTCCCGTGTATTCTAGCATAGCACATATCCCATATCCTTTCTGCTTCCTGTTGTTCCTTTTTTTCATATTTAGCATCCCCGTAAAACTTTTATCTTGGCTTGCCCACGCTTCGGAAAAATCGAGGAATATGCAATATTATTAATAATATAGTTTTTTCAGCATAAAGAACTATAAAATGTGATAAATGAGGGCCTTGCAGTGGCCGGCGACGATTAGTTGCGAAATGTTCTTTGATTATTGGGCCTTTTTCAAGAAGCTCCCTTCTGTGGCCTCTAATGGAAACAGCAACTTCTCCTGGAGCCGTGCATGAGGACACAGTGTTTGCTAAACGCCCCAAAGTCCTTGAGCGACAAATAGTATATACTGATTTGTGGTACGCCAAAGCTTGCCTTCTTGTAATTGAATGGATTGAACTATTATCAAGGGGCCGCGGACCCATAGTTGTGGTTCATAATGATAATACTTTATTTATTGGAAAGTGCCGAGAAAGGGCGGTGCGCATAATCATGACGTGGGACGAGAGTGTTAAAACAGGTAAAAAATTGCCAAGTATAAGCACTCACGTGCAAATGTTGGGGGCCTATACAACAGCTAATAATGCGTCACTCAGATCATATGTTTGATGAGAGCATAAATAGCAACGGATTTCCACGCGGGGTATCTGAGTTCAACGGAGACTTCCCATCCGCACGGCTTGGTGTCAATGCTGCGCACCGCGTAGGCTGCCATACACAGGCAGCAGACCGAAATGTACCGGTAACGCCACCGGAATGTTGGAAATAAACACGAATTGGAATGGGCAAAGTGGATACCGCGTGGAAATAAAAAACGCAGTAAATGCTGAAACGGAAAATGTGGAGGCAGTTTATCGCGCAGCAGCATACCGAGCGAACACAAGCAGTATAAGAAGCAAAAATTCTGGAAGCGTCATCCGGTGGCAAAAAGGAGAAACTTTGTAATCGTATGACTAATCCATGAAATTTGTTTTGGTCAATTCTGATTTCATGAATCTCAGCTAGATCAAGTAATGGAGGAGAGGTTGACAAAGAAAAATGGAGACCGGAACCAAATGAGGCAATGTTTGGTGGATTCGTGTGGAGAACAGTTGTCAGGAGCCCCAGTCTGCCGCCGGCTTCCGCGGGGCAGAATACACGTTCATGGGAAATGACGGTCCTCAGCTGTTTTCAAATGTCGAGATGCATTGAGAACGTCAGTTCATATCGGATGCCGATAAAAATACCACCCTTCGTGATTCCTTTTTGTATGGTTTTGGCAAATAACTTTGGAAAGGAGCAAGAAAAAGCCAGTACAAAATGGTGCACGTAAACATAAGGACTTTGCTTACAAAAGATGGATCCGTCCTTATTCCGCAATTTTTTTACGAAGTATGGAAAGGAAGTGGTCAACAGATTTCGGATGGAGGGCTTTTCAACTCGTGCACCTGCAGCACTCAAATTGGATCCTCCTTTCATCTTAGCCTTTTTATTATTGATGGTCATTTTTTGCAACATTTAGCCGAAGAGACGGCCCGAGCGAACAGTTTGCATTCACATTTGGTGCCAGATGGCTAACGCGGAGAATTTCGCAACGACTGCCGTGCGACAGTACGTGATCAGCAGTTTAACTCGGTTTGCGTTTCTGAGGACTTTAACCTCGTTTGGATCGGCTGGGCCGACGAAGCTCTCCTATTATTAGCCATAGTGGGGAATTTTTGACAAGAGCTTATCCACGGCCTGACTCCGTGTATTTTCGGCAACTAAATTTAGAGCTGAACAAGAAAACTGACGCAGGATCTAGCGGTAACAAAACAGCAGTGGCATCTGCCCTATATTAATGTAGAAATCCCCGGGCAGAACTGACTTCGCTGTATTAAATTTGCCAGTGACTATAAAACATGGCACATCGTTTGTGAAACACCCTGAAAATGTCGTCCAAATCAACGAGTGCATCTGAGAATCACAGAGGGGCGCGTGTCCTGGATCCCAGCGAGTCCTGATTCGTCAGTCAATGCTAGGTGGGCTGTGAAGCAAAAAAAGATAATTGCAAATATCAGGGCATTACTTCCTTTCTGACGCCGAGAAGTGAGCTACGCTCGCCTAGGTAGGAGCTCAAGAAGATGGAGCAACAAAATCCCCAAGTTTATTCTGGATTTTTGCAATGGCCATGGGACCCAGGACGCTATGCTTGGGTCAGGAAGTGGGTCCAAGCGAGGCCAGGTGTCCCTAGATAAGAAGACAAACGGAAAATATTTCATGCGCATATGCATTCTGAGGAGGCTGCTGGTGAACTTTTAGGAACACTAGGAAGTGTTGATGGAATGTTGGCTCTTACGAAAAAAGAGATATCCGGCACTCCTACCTGATTCTTTTCTTAAATCTTTCAATAAAACGAGAATTACCTTTAGCCAGGTATGTTGACTATGAATAAAAAGGACTCATTGGGAGAAAAAGACTAAGAAATATTATCTATGAAGTTCCTATGCTGAATGCCATCTAAGATGCCCTATGGTTCAGTGCCGGGATTGGCAAAGCCTTGGGGTTGAATGCCTACACCTTCCCTGGTTCACGCCAAAATGATGTTCTTATTATGACTTATTTAACGATTACTTGCTTCAGGTTAACCAAGTCCTTACACGATATATGGGGACTTCAGTGCATTCCATTTGTGCTTGTCCACGAATTCGAATTCACACAACTTACGCCGACCCCTTAATTGTTTTTTAAACAAGGTGGTTAGACTCACCACAGAATAGCATTAAAGTTCTATGTAATTGACTTGATATTTACGATAGGCTCAACTCACCTCTAAACATCTGCTGAGATTATTTTACCAAATTGTGATTATCTGCACAATAATAACTTATTCACATTGTACCCCTCACTGGCTATCCATCGCCGACCTCATACGCATATTTCAATGCTGATTGCAATCCTTTTACCTACTCCAGTTAGTAGCCCAAAACTGGAACATCTTTCTTCAACTTGTGAAATGCAGATGGCGGACAGCAAGATAAATTTCAAACTTCAAAGGCAATTTAATGTGAGATTTCCGTCTCAAACCATTGCCAGGCTTCCTAAAAGAAACTATTGTAATCGACCAAATCGTCAGCTGGTCAAACTCCAGGAAGAGTTTGTCAAGATGTCTAATTTTTTCGCCCCTTCTGTGCAATAATCGTCTGAATGGAGCCAGAAATGGTACTGGATCGCGTAAATGAAAAGCAAGATTCGCTATCTCTAGCTTATACCACCTTAGCACAAGCAGAACTACTTAAACGCAGAACCGTATACCCTAGGTCATTTATAACAGCATTTATTTAGGCAGACCATGATAGCATTTCTGCCACCCTAAGTCCGCCTCAACTGACTACGGAGCCATATCGCAAGGACGTATTTCTTCAAAGATAAGCAAGCCAGCCTTTGCTGAACACCAAATTGCTCAATCCTTGAGACCTGATTCAATACCCTCGATTTTTCTCTTGTTTGGTGAGACCTTTATGTCAATTTTATTTGCAAATGTCCTTCATTTTCAGTTCAATGTTGCGCTTTTTCGTTACTATGGAAAGCCTCGGGGATTATTCCAATACTCCGAAGGGGCAAGCGCAGTGATTCTACCGAATTCAGTCCAACCACACCCAAACAGCATTTGACGTTGTGTAACGTCTGATTAAGGAGAATCTTACAGATTACATTCTGAAAAATAGGTTTACTAACAATGGGAAAATGGCATGAAGCGATAGAAATCTTTCTGTACTTGCAGAAATGGTCATTTGAAACTTACAAATCACTCCAACACAGTAATTTCTGCCATATTGATGGTTTTCAGACAAGAAGTCATTCGACACAGTCTCACGGAAAAATGCCAAAAGATCGAATCATACCGCATGGCTGACCCAATTTCATCGTAGCTTCAATCAGGCTTGCAACGAAGGAACCGGCCAGTTCAAGTGGTTGTACTCAAATCTGAATCTAGATGAGTAACCGGCGGTGTAATCCAAAGCATCTTTCTCTGCCCACCGCTCATTTTGTTTTACGTTAACGAGGTCAACCATGTTAACATTAACGCCGGTCCTTCCTTTCTGGCTGACGACATCAAATACATGTGCCTTAGAGATCAACAGTATAAAGAAGCTTCCAGGCTTAGCTTCGCTCAACTCTTGTGCGAACAGATCGATGACGGATTTCTTTGCCGGAAAAGATAGCATCTTAGAATACGAAGGCAGTTAACCTCGGGGATGTTTCAAGGTTTTTAACAGAATCATTCCCGTTAACTGTCAAGTCGGCGACCTAAGCCTAGAATATTCTTACAACCAAAACTACTGCAAACCTGTTCCCACATGAATTGAAAAGTAAATAAGTCGGTGTGGCGTTGACGAGAAACTCACAGGTTGAAATAAAACAAATTACAGTTTTTCTCGACCCACGGAAGACATAATTCCTTCAATTATTAATCTAAATTCTGATTCCTAAATCCTTACTGCTCTCATTTTGACCCCGGGAGCCGCCTTTTGCTTCTGCCTCCGCACCTCCAACTTAACTTTAACAATTTCGCTCAAATGGGTGTTGTACACCTACTCAACAATCAACTTTAAGTACCCGCTTCCATTATCTTTTTTATACTCATCGTCAATGTACCTTCTAAGTACAGACGATTTTTCCCAAAGGCACTACCTATATTTTGACAAATCTTAACGAGTTTTACCATGTACTAGATTGTGCTTTCCGCCTGGGTATACACAATCAAATATCCGGATTTGCTAGCAGCACCAGCCGTCACCAAAATATTTTTGCACCGTTATGTGCATACATATTTGCAAGCATATATATATGCATGTTCAAACTTCTATTTTTTGTAAGCTATCCGCATGTTTGATTGGCTCCTAGTCTGCAGCCACAAGAAAGACCATACTGCCGCTTGTTCCCTTAGTTTCAGGCCGTTCAATTCCGCGTGGACTTTAACAACTGCTTCATAATCTGAGGGCGGCAGCTTCCACTCACTCGGGACTGTCCAGTCCTGGAAACCTAATATCCATCCTGGCCTACCAATTCCATGTCCGTACTCCATCCGTCGCCTCTAATGCACGCACGCCTTAACGCGATGTTGCGGATCGAGGTCAGACTCTGCGCTTTGGCAGGCGCACATCTGCTGAAAAGCTCCGTTGCAGCGGTGTGTAGGTCCATCCAGGCTAAATGAATAAGCCTCCCGCATTTACCCACTAAAGTGGTTTTCAGGTTTTGGCCAGCATACGGCCTATTCCACCCACCAGTACTGTTGTAAGTGAGAGCCATAAATTCCACTAGTCTTTTCAAAATTTACTTCTGCCCGCCATTTTTAAAAGGAACGCACATGGAAGACTTTCACTGGTATCGAACATGAAGTGACGATCCACATGCATACCACAATTCTTCCTCTTCTAAAAGCAGAGGCTTATCAACTCAGATGAAGGGTTATTGCGGTCTGCAGGTTGGCAGACTGCTTCTGGCAACGTTCGGTTGCAAGAAAGCACATAAGACGGCCCCAGCCATGTTCAGTTTTCAGGAGCTAATGAAAAGATTGCTCTTCTTTTTCTAACTTACCTGCCGCTGTTTGGCTTAGTCAAACTTCACGAATTAAAATTGACCACAAAACACTAATTGAATCTAGTGAACTTTTACATTCACATGCTTTCCACGATCTACTGCCGCCCCGTTTGTCACAGCCAGCAACGTCCGCAACATTTTCCTTTCATTCCTCCGGCCGCTTTTGATATTCTGTTCAACATACTATCTTTATACTGGGCATTGGCACTAAATTTCTTTTCCCTTCTTTTAATGATGTTTTCTCACCAAGAATTATAAATACTAATACGTTCAATTTGTGCTTATCTCCGTTGTTCAGAGATCTCGCTACATGAAATGATGAATTCATGGTTTTGAGAACTCGTCAAAGTCTCTTATCTGCAAATGGCGACCTGGAGAGTACGTGCAAATAATGGGTGACGGTACTGATTATTAGTCTTCTTCGACCCTAATGTCTGCGGTTTTCAAACAAGTATGAGCCAACATGAAAAGCTGTCATCTTATACATTCTCTCCATTGCACATATAGGTATTTTTCCATCGCTGTCATTATTGCCTGTCGTAGTTGTGCACAGTTCTTGATTGTTGGCAGCTTTCAAGAAACACGTTATTATTACTATGGTTAGAGAAAGCACCGATTAAGCACGGATGGGCGGAGCCAGACAGCACCCACCCAGTTATTGCACAAAATTGGCGAATTTCCTATGCAAACCCGTGGCGTAACCGTATAGAGCGCCCTCAGGTTAGCAAAAATTCTGGGAATAGCTATTATGTTGACACAGATTAATCGGGATCCAGGCAAAACCAGAAGACTTCAGAGCAGTTTGTCTGAAGTCACCGATGTGTGAATAGATGGAACGAAAGATTTCATGTTAGAATTTGGCATGAGCTGTCTTTTAACCGGGCGCTTCATGACTTCGGAGACGGAAAGCTTATGTATGGCCCGTCGATAGTTGGCCAAGTCAATTCGCAGGCTTTTCTTGTGCCTGTGAACTGAGACATGTGTCTTCCATTGAGAGGAAACTGCACCGAATCTAACGGAGAGTTTGAATGCATTTGCCAAAAGTTTGCAGTATTTCACCCATGCATTGTGAAGAAATGTAGCAGTAGAGAGCCTGGCTCAGGTACGTAGGTGAGTATTTTTCTGTCAAAAGCAGAACTGTTTCATTCGGTAAGGAGGAAACTGTTGAGAAGTTTTCCGAGGTCGGTCATAGTGGACATGAAGTCAGCAGATCACTGTCAGTTGTAATGGGCGAGGCAAATAATCTGCCAACTTCCTCAGCGATTTTTGAGGATTGTTCAGTTAGGTGTTATTACAGGCGGGGTTTTAGTAAGGACTGGCCGGGAGCCTAGTATTGTTGGTTAGTTTGATGGTTGAGAGCACGTAGCACTTGTTTTGAAGAGTGACTGAGTCGTGTGAACAAAGAACCGTCCCCAATCCTGGTGGCGTTTTTCTGGATTTTGGCAGTTTCTGGGCTCAATCTGTGTAATAGATGCTTCTTCCGCTGGACATCATTGTAGCCTGAGCCAGGGTTACACTAATAATTCATTCGTGGGGCTATGACTGGAGCTCGCCAGTGCCGATTGCAACCATCGTAGTGGGAAGAAGTGGTCCAAATTAAGCTACGGCTCAGACATGATAGGTGATCCCAATTTCCTCCAATGTAAGTCCCAGAGACTGAAGATTAGATGCCATTTTGGATCAATGGTGAGAATAGGTAGCAGGCGGGAAAGTAATCACACACGGGAACTAATTTCAATGGATTTGCGTGCCTGCGTTCAGCAAATCGCAAAATTTGGAATTAGAATAATTCGGCCTCTTGCTGTAGCCATCCTGCTTGATGGTTGATATCAAAAAACGGTGCAAACAACGAGGGACAGTAAACTGGGCCAACAAATTCAGAAAACATTAACGCCACAACTCTGGGACCGGGGTGAGTGGGACTGTAATTAACTGCATCAGTTGTCGGTAAGGGATCTTTCCGGCAAGAGATTAGTGAGCGACATACACACGACATTATGATGTTTTGCTGCCAATACGGGCCCTAAAACATACAGCACCTTGGATGGAATTCAACTGAGGCGCTTGGCACGTGACCGGTAATAAATTGCGGACACACTGGAATCGCAGACCCCGACGCTGAGAGGGGTGATTTTTCCTCAATGATATATCTGGGTCTGGCAACTGCGTTGTCAGAGTTTCATCAGCAAGCTAGTTCGCAGAAGCTTCAATACATATTTCTCTTCTACTCTCATTAAAGAAAATCGGACACACTCTGAAATTCACCCCATGCTGAAGGATGGACTCAGCATGTGACTACGCCCACAGGGTTCCCTAATATCTTAGACCGAGTTTTTACGCATAGCACTCCTAATGTTAAGGTTTCAGTGCTAAAACCTTTCCCTGGAAGTGACCACAAGATGGTCACGTGTAGCATCCCTCTCCGTAACAAACCTTCCACACCCATGTGTACCCATCATTCTGCCTCTTCCTATATTTCAACTCGTCGGGACGAAATCCCTGATTCTCTGCAAACCCTTGATTGATCCAGCTTCTTTTTATCGTCTGACCCGCAGAGAGCGGCTGACGACCATTACGCAAAACTTCTTTATACTATTAATCGT
The DNA here is from genome assembly GCA_008360955.1 of Fasciolopsis buskii. NCBI lineage: Eukaryota > Metazoa > Platyhelminthes > Trematoda > Plagiorchiida > Fasciolidae > Fasciolopsis > Fasciolopsis buskii. The sequence goes on along the minus strand of LUCM01005567.1, from coordinate 105,552 downwards.
CTGCCCACTCCGTCCACTCAACATAAACCCAAGAGGCCTAGTAGGGTTTGTCGGCTCCAGAC
>LUCM01005567.1:86560-102701 GCA_008360955.1 Fasciolopsis buskii | reverse complement strand
CTTGCGCACCTCATATTCCCCACCCGTTCTGCTGAATAACATCAAATGCTGCGACAACAAAAATGACAGCATAAAAGCCTTTCTCGGCTAGTGTATTTAAGGACTATTAATACACAATTCCTCTTATCTGACGCGCATCTTGGTACAGCTTGCCACCATCCGTATGTAGATATTATCAATATACTTGGAGTTCCTTATCCAAAGCTTCACAAATTTCCTCCACATACTTTGAGACAATATTTTTCCGCTCTCAGCATTTTTTGGCCATTTGTTGTCAGCTACGTGTCTCATCCAATTTGCCTGACGTTCCACCTGTTTTTCACCACTTCCATCCAATCACAGCAATACCACTGCTCGTCGTCTCTTCAGCTTCACGTTTCCGTCCATTACGTAACGCTTCCGACGTTTGGTGTCTCTAGCCATATATCAATATCCACCGTTGAGCTCCGTCCATGTTGTGCGCCAGCAGTAAGCACATTTAGTGCACTTAAACACGAGATGACTCATAGTCCGCTAATTGCGAACAGCCCCAGTAAACTACTTCTCGGTCTTAAAGATTGAGTTTTCTACATTTTGCTTTTCACTGGCATACTTGTAATTCCCCTATTACTTTGCAGCATCACATCTCACCTTCCAGTGAGCCTCTGAAAAATTCATTATTGCTCCCACCATCTTATCTATTTCCACTTCTATCTTCTACATTTCCTGTGCATCATTCTTGTAAAAAATTGATCTTGCCATGCGCATGCTTCTCGCAAATCGAGAAATATACAGTATTATTATTAAATACGTATCTTGTCCACTTTGCCTGACCTTCCGTCTGGTTTCCACCAATTCCATCTAATTACCATATTGTCATTGCTTGTTATCTCCTCAGCTTGTCGTTTTCCCCAATTACGTAACGCTCCTGACGTTTGGGAAGTCCGGCCATATCTCGACTTCCGCCATTGAGCTATGTCCATGTTGTGAGCCGGCAATGAGTACATTTAGTGCAATTAAACACGAAATGACTCGTAGTGTGTGGCATACAAACAGTCTCGGACAGCTCTTTTTGGTCTTGAATAATTATTTTCTACATTTTCGCTTTCGAATAGCGTACTTGTACTTACCCCTTTGCCCTGCATCATCTCATTTCACTTTCCAGTAAGCCATTGGAATAACTTCACTATGCACCTACCCATTTATCCCATTGGATTTCTATTATTTTCGTTTGCTGTGCATCATCCTTGCAAAAATTCGATCTTGCCTTGCGCATGCCGCTCGCAAATCGAGAAAGGAACATTATTATCATTAAAAAACAAGCTCAGTCGCTATGCGAACTAATTAACCAGTTCGTGCGTGTAGACCACGTCTCGTTCGATTCGGAAACATGTGGTCTCTCTGATCCTCACGTCCGCCGACCAGCCAGAACCTCAAAATTGTCCTCTAGCCGCTCTACTGTCGGTGGTCGTGGAGGTCGTGGCTAGCCTCAGCGGCAACATTCTGCGCAACTTCCTTGAAACCGGCAACCTGCAAGACGCGCTGTACGAGTTGAGAAGACAGGTCGTGCCAAGTATACTTCAATGATGCTATGTACTCGAACCGTGAGCAAGTGAGTTGGAGAGTTCAGTCCAATGTAATTTCACAAGATATATCCAAGGCATTTGACCAGGCGAGCCATTCCCGACAATTAGAAGGGCGAGGAGAAATTGGGCCAATTGAAAGTCTATTCACCCGGATATCTTGCTGTCTACACAGTCGAAAATTTCAATCGCTGGCTAACGCATCTACTTCCACCTGCTTCGGCTCCCAAGGAGCAGCGTCACAGGGGCCCACACTAGTTCCAAGAGCGTCCGGCTTTTCTGCAAATAGCTTTCCTCTTTAAGTGGATTCCATAGTCATACTGTGCGCTGCTGAGCTGAAGCCCCCCTAGATGCACAGACACTGTGGTCAGACCTCAGCAGACTACATCGGCAGTCTGTCTTTGACGGCCTTCCTATTATTTCAGGTAAGTGAGAGACAACGAAAGCAGCTGGGCACGGTGCCACTGTGTACACAATCAGGAAATACACTGGGGAGGAGGATGCAGGTGAAGGCTGCTGGTCCGACCTTGTTTGACGATCTGTCACAGACAGCTATCTGTAGTGCGCTAGCACGGACGGCTATGCTCAGGCTGAACCAACTAAGTCGCGCTCTGGGCATGTTCAGTCCTGATTGGGTTTAAAGCTGATCTCAAACATAGTTAGGCCACACCTGGAGGTAAAGGTCTGGACTTGCCCTCTTTTCCTCAAGAGGAAGAAAAATGTGCTTCAGAGGGTTCAAATGAGGGCCACAAAACGACTCCGTGGTATTCGGAATCCGATCAATCAAGAGAGGATTCGCTCTTTGAACCCGTATAGTATGAAATAAAGACGATCAAGAGGGACATAGCAATACTAAATGATGTCTCAAAGTAACGAGGATATTTTAATGGACATCTAATCAGACTAGCAGCCCTATCGGTGTTACGGAATCAATCACTGAAGCTTTAAAGATGGCACGCGAGCTTGGGGGTCAGAGTACAGTCTGTTCTCCTCAGAGTGTGTCGATCGTAGAGCACACCACTGGGGGTAGTCATCGAGGCAGGGAGGAAAGGAACGCTCAAAATGTCGACTAGATTAGTACGCAGGCGAGAAGTATTCTGGTGCGCCATTTGAAACGCCGCCGGCGGCTTTGCGGCCGGGAGATTATCCGATTCCAGAGGTCGCCTCTAGGGGGGTGACGGCGCATCATTTATTGCAAAACGACTTACTCACAGTCCTTCCGTGTGATCATGCGCATGTTTGCCCGTGTGTCGGAGGGCGATCCAGCCGTTTTGACTCTGAGCCGGGGAATCCAGTGTATTAAATTTCATGCCCGTTGATTCCAGCTACCTCTCACCGATGGTCAGCGGTCGCTGCCAGAAGGCTGAACTGGGGTAGACCAGCAACAGCGCCGTGAGCATCCGAAATGATCTGCTTCGGTAACACGGATTCTGTCATTCCAAAGCCAGTATCATCAGTCAATGTTTGCAACTGGGAAACAGAACTCCAGCATCTGTAGGTCGCTCGCTCGAGTGAGAAAAAATAGAGAAAGAAATGAACAGCCATTTCCGCCCCCAGAGAAATAAAAGAAACCGAAGCAAAAGAGAGGGAGAAAAAGAGAAAGGCTGAGAACAGGAAAAGCGCAAAGAAAGGACAGAATGCACTGAAAGCTGATTGTCAAAAACGAGAGGAAGCAGATGGCAGACAGAATAATCCGTTGAACATGTGACAGGGTAAAGTAGAATAGGTTTTAATAAACACAAAATCATAGATCACGATGGACTAATAGAAGCACCCCTATCAAAAGACAGCAAGAAAGAAAAGAAAGCAGGAGAAAGCAGATTTAGAAAGGGAAAAAGAGAGGAAAACGCAGCAGTAAACAAAAATATAAATAAGAAAAGCAAACAGGAAATAAAGCGTCCAGGGATCCATCCAACGTACACATGAAAACAAGCGAAAACTAAATAAATACACACACCCAGATACTGACGAACTCTGTTTCCCGGAAGATTGATCCCTTGACTTCGTGCGGATGGAGAGATGTTTGGTATTCGGTTAAGTGGGCTATAGTGTCTGCGAGTTGTCGTGAGAGCCGGACGTCAAGCCTTCGTCCCCTTTACCGCCTTCTCTCTTCTTGTCCATTTTCTGTCAGTAGCAGCTTCATTCCCGTACCCACCTTCACCTATCTACTATCGGGTTTTGTCCATAGTACCACAAGGTTAAAGGAGCTTACTCCTGGATGACTTCATTATGAAGGGCAGGTTTGCGTGGGAGGCAGTTTACCGTGGGACCACTGCCAGGCGAGTGCTAGCTGGTGACTCATCACGGGACGGTTGATGACAGGTATTGTAAGGCATACGTTGGGTCCAGGCAAGTGATTCATCTCCAGCGAGGAAAGCATCCGGAAATTTTGTTCACAATTCCCCCGAATTTCGGACTCCCTCTACCCAACTAATTCCTTGCGGAAAATTGGACAAAAGATGTACTACGAAGACCTCGGTCTGTTGCCTAGCTGCGAGCCCACTACCAGCAACCGGGATACTCGAACACTGCGGCTAGTACAAACTGAACTGAACTGGTCCAATCTCCGATTAGTCGCTGCACCCTCCCTCTACCGCGGCGAAATGTCGGTCCGCCTGGCTTCGTTGAGGAATCTGATTTGCATGGAACGAAAATCATGTTTGACTTTTCAGCGCCGAAATAATACTTTCTATAGCTCTAAGCACGTGTAAGTTTGTGAGTGTTTACTCATCTCAGCTCCATAATTAAATCTGACGGGAACTTGGGATTTTAGTTTGGTAAGGTCACTGGTTTTTGTTGCTCTTGAACTGACTTGCATAGACAAATTACGATAGGTCTAGCACTCCCGGGCGGTTATCTGTGCTTGTGGTTCAACATGTGCGATGTGTCTGGACAGAACTGTTAGCAAAAAGATAGCTGGGAGGAAAGGAACAGTACTTCGGGAACAAAAACCCTGTTCGTATCGGTAGAAAAAGGATTAAGAAGCGGCTCCCTACCTTTGGAGTAACGAATACAGGTTGGATCATCATCATAATTATCGCTCAGCGCTAAACAGCAAGGCAAGCCTCACTGACCGCTGCGTTTCCCCAGAGTTACACGTTTATATAAAAAGAGTGAATATCCAGGGGGAACAGGGAGTGGACCTACACAGGCGGGAAAAGATAAGATGCTGCTGCAGCCAACACACGAAACACAGTCTAACTGTACAAACGCACGTGTTTTCAATCATTCTGATTCGATAGAAAATGACAACACGATCGCCACTGTTCACGGTTCACTGCCATATCCTTAGGTGTCTCCAGCCAGCAAGTCGACGAGTCTTTCGGACCCCAACCACGAAGGCGTGAGACACCTACTTTAATTAACTTCGCTGTACATTTTCTCACCCCACGTTGCCACGTCATCTGTTGGTCTCCACATGGCTTCTTCCATTCCTTAAGAGGAACACAAAATAAGGCACGGTATGGTAGACGAGTGTTCGTCATACGCAACACGTGACCCAAACAGCGTAGTCTACTAAGTTTCATACGCTGAAACAAGCTATTCTCAGAAGTGGCACCCAATACCAGATTCCTTATCTCAATATTACTCACCCGGTCACTCCATCCAATCCTAGCCATACTACGTAAACATCGGTTGTCGAAAACCTCTAACCGACGAACATCGCCCACACGCATACTCCACGTCTCGCAACCGTACAACAGAACTGAACGCACTGCAGCACAGTACACACGACCTTTCAACTTCAGTGAAGTATCAGGCCAATGCCCACAAGTGCTTCAATCTAGCGTAAGCTGCCCGAGCCTTGGATATACGCATACTTACCTCCAATCCCGAGCTACCATCGGTAGACACGCAGCTACCAAGGTAGGTGAAACGGTCCACAGTCGTTATTTCCTCTCCATTTAGTATCACGTTCGGCGCTGCTGTCGTCCAGTCCTGTAACAGTAACTGTCGAAGAGTGAATATTTGGTCGATGCAACCTCGATCTGGCCGAAATCCGGCCTGCTGTTCGCGGATATTACTCTCGCGATTCGGTGTCAAACGGCGCAGCATTATCGAGGCTAACACCTTAGTAACTATCGGAATTAAACTAATCCCACGATGATTGCTGCAGTCACTCCGTGTACCCTTCTTGAAGATGGGTATAATCAGTGACTCACCCCACGATAGCGGGATATGCTCCTGGTTCCAAATATCATGAAGCAAGGTGGTAAGTGATTTCACCAGCACTTCTCCACCCAATTTGAAAAGAACTGGGGGAAGGTCGTCGGGACCGGCAGCTTTTCCCCTCTTCAGAAGCCGAATATTCGACTGCACTTCCACTTCCGTTGGGGGATCAAGTGACACCTCCCAAGGACTTGCAGCTCCAGACGTCGGACTAAATACGTTAGCGTGTGGCCAGCTAAACTGATCCTTGAAATGTTCTGCCCAACGGTCCAGTCTTTCCTGTCTACCGTGGATCAGCTCTCCAGTCCTATCGCACAGGACTTCACTAACCGACGTTCGCCAATCCACCGCTGTCGCGTATAAGCTTAAACAGTCTTTGACTGTTACCTGAAGCGGACGCCACTTCCATCTCTTCGGCTACCTTAACCCACCAGCTTTCGCGGTCATTCCTAAGGCTTATGGTCAACTGACGCTGCAACTGCCGACGCATCTTATTCATTTCCTTGCAGTTAGGCAGCTCGCGTTTTTTCTCCATTAGAATTAGCGACGCTTGAGAGATCCAGTGTTTTTGATGAACACTAGATCTGGGACCGCAGGCGAAATTCGCTGCCAAATGCATCGCCTGCTTAATTTGATCCCACTGATCGTCTACATTGCTACTGGTCGCAGTTCTTAGTTCCTCGGACAGTTTCTGTTCGTAGCTGTTGCGAACAGCCGAATCAGACAAACGTTCGACAGCCAATTGGATTTGTGGCCTGCGTCGATGGCCATTCAGCTGCAGCAAAAATCGCATTAAAACTAACGCATGGTCCGATTCGACGTACGTGGTCCAGTATGATCTACAGTTCTGGACAGAACTGCGCCAACGGTTAGCAACGTCGACTATAGGTCAAGGTAGCTGACTCAGTGACCCTGTGAGAGGTTAGAACGCCAACGTCATCTGTGCGACGCGAACTGTGTCGGAAATTCTACTAATAGGATAAATATTATCTGCACAGAAGAATTGGAAGTCTTCCCCGTTGTGTGTTCGCTGTTGCAGTCTGATTGAGAGCGATATGCCGAATACAAATAACTACGCTTAACACTTACTGATCTTTCGGGGACGCCGACCTTATCCCTCGCGCAGTCTCCCATGGCACACAGCGACTGTTGACTGGGATCCAATACTAAAGAGGCTGTTATTTCAGCCTTTCTACTCGAAGACTATTCACACCACGTTGACCCGACAGCTGAGCTGCTTTCTCTCACTGACCGTGCGAAAAAATGATATTTTTGATCGTACGTTCGCGCAGGTAGCTTGGAGATTACTCTACTCGAATTCTAGAAATTCGTGGTTTCACTCACACAGCAGACATCAATCGAAAGTGAGACAGTCAACTGTCAGAGCCAAACACGCCTGTTGGCCAGCCTGCATTAAAGTGCGCACATTGAAGGAACCCAGATTCAGAGGCTGACGAGGTTTGAGAAAATGTGAGCTAACAGACTGAAAACCACCTGCTACACTACTTGACAATAAACCATTGCGAGTATCGGGCGTGTTATCAATGGAGATACTATGGGTAGGCAGAAGGGGCAAACAGATTGGGTTGGAGACAGAAGAGACAGGTTGAAGTACGGTTTATACCACCGAGGATTGAAATAAGACGTTCGGTATCCCGACTACAGTAGATAGGCTCCCACTCAGCCACACCCCGCTGCCTTCCGGTCAGGTTCTTGTCAGACCAAAGGCTTTGGTTGAGAACCTTAATCGTTCTTCTGCTTAGCGGCTGGACTCCCTAACGGTACGTGTCCACCAATACCCATGAGTTACACGCCTACAAATAATTTCATACTGCATCGGTCGTCGCACAGGATAATCAGGACCGCACTGTCCATTGCATCGAGCGCTGGTGGGGGTGGGTAGTGATCAGTATGCTAATGCTCAGCGTTTCCTCCCTTTTATTCAACCTTTCTCTTCTGTCTTCAACCCGCTCTTCACCCGCTCTGCTTACCCATAGTGTCCCCAATGATCACACGCCCGATACTCAGAACGCTACGTTGTCAACTAGTGTAGTAGGTAGTTTTCAACCTGTTAGCTCACATTTTCTCAGGCCTTGTCAGCCTCTGAATCTCGGTCCCCTCGATGTGCGCACTTTAATGCAGGCTGGCCAACAGGCGTGTTTGGCTCTGACAGTGGACTCACTTTCGATTGATGTCTGCTGCGTCAGTGAAATAAGAATTCAGGATTCGAGTAGAGTAATTCAACTGACTGCGTCAAATGTCTAGTCAAGATATTTTCTTCGCACTTCAGGAGACGAAGCAGCTCAATCTGCGGGTCAACGTGATGTAGAAATAGTCTTGAGTGAGAAGGCTGAAACAGTCCTTTTAGATTGGATCCCAGTCAACAGTCGCTTTTGTGCCGTGAGACTGCAAGAATCAGTGGGCGTCCGGAATGATAGTAGTGTTAAGCGCAGTTTTTTTGTCATCTCGGCGTACGCTACGATAAACTGCAACACCGACATGCTAAAAAACGAGTTTTACGATGACCTCGTGACCGCTGTTCGAAAGAGCAAAGGCTCTGACATCATAGTGGTAGCATTTGGAAAACGCAGTGCATCGGAATCTTGTTTAGGTGGGCGGTGTGCCTTGCCTGCTCAGAGAACACATAACGAAGAAAGAATTCCCCAGTTATGTGCAAACAATAACTTATTCCTGTCTAGCAAGAATTTCCGACGCAGTTGGCGTCGCACAGCGACACGGCGTTCTAACCCGATAGGTAGTCTGAGCCAGATTGACGATGTTGCAGTAAGCTACCGTTGGCGCGGTTCTGTTCAGAAATGTAAATCCTACTGGACCACATACGTCAATTCGGACCATACGTTAGTTTTAATGCGAGTTTTGCTGCAGCTCAACGGCCATCACTGCAGGCCACAAGCACGACTGGCCGTCGAACGTGTGACTCAACTAGCGTAGTCTACTAAGTTTCATACGCCGAAACAAGGTATCCTCAGATTTGGCATCTAGTAGTAGATTTGTGACTTCCACACACACAAGCGGTCACGCCTCATCAAGGTACATTCTAGTTGTGGTCTTTTACTCAAAAGATAAACAGGTCAAGGACAGACTGCAGATTAATTGTTTGAGGAACCACATTGAACAAAGATCTTGAATGCAAGTACGCCACTGATCGGGAATCTAAAGTTTCTCATAAATTCTTTATTTGGTTGGATCTCTCCGACGCCAACCTTAGTTCATTTGGACCTACACTAGCCAGTACGCGGACAAAATTTCCGAACCGCTTTTCCTCCACGTCATCGACTGGCCATCTCAAAGCGTCTCCTAGGTATTACCAATCTCGGAGAACAGCGCTGGAAGTTGCGGTTATTCTCTGCATCCCAGCCAACATGATCTGTTCACACTCCCACATTCCGGTACCCTACGAACAACTTCTGATTTATTAGCGAAATTCTCCTCCACGTTCTCCCACGACTACGAAGACAGCGGTATACCAACACCAAAAGTCAGCCCATCGGCTCTCAACGGCTACGTTTCTAAGTCATATGTCATGACCGACTCCATCACTGTTGCGTACATTAGACATTTTATCAACGGCCGAATGTTACACAGACATCACATATATATAAAACCGGTGAATGTCAGTCAAGCCTTTTTTATGCTCGGAAACAATTCATCCGACCACCCAGTTGGCTGAAGCAATCCACTACATCCGAATTTCCCCCCTGGAAGAAGAGTGTCCTGCTTTGAGCTAGTCCAGCCCTGCGGCGACATTTTACACTTCAAATGGGCGAAACGCATCCTAACGTACTTACACTATCATTTAGATGATCGAGAAAAACCTACAGTCTACTTGAATATTCACTCAGTAACACAATATCGTCAGCATATTCCAAACGAGACAGTTTCATGTGTGAGCAAATATTAGTGCCACTGTTCTCGCATAAGGATAAGGAAAGAGAAAAACCCTGACGAACACCATTTCTCGTAGTGAACTCGGGTGAAGCATCACCATGAGCAAGAACTCAGATTCAGCTGTTCGCATACAGAAATCGGATGGGTGAAATGAATTTCTCAGGCACACGCTTCCATGAGAGGAAGTCCAACAGAATCGCACGACCGACTGAGTCGGACGTCGCTTTCAAATCAACAATGACGAAAATCGTGGGTCTATAGAACATGTACCTATATTCTAAGATCTGTCGCAAAGAGGAAGCGTGGTGAATACAACCCCAACCGGGACGGAATCAAACTTGGTTCTCACCAATAAACCCTCTGCGAGCACTAGATAGTCGGCGAAGTATGACGCTCGCGAGCGGATTCGATGAATTATGTTTGCCAAATTAATTCCCCCTTAGTCTCCACATGAGGACCTATCACTTTTCTTGCAAATCGGCGCAATCATCGATTCAACTTCTTAGGAATCTCTTCCCTTCTTCAGATTGGCTCCAAGAGTTTCGTTAACACTTCGCCACCGTCCATCTGCCATATATCTTCTAAGAAAACCCATCTCCCTTAAAATTTCCAATTAGGATGGAGGACTAAAATCCACCTGGATTGGTTCACTTGCAGGCAGAAGTGCAAGTTCCATTGTTACCACCAAACTGCTCTTTAAGGTGTTCTACTTGACGCTACAGCCGACAAACGTGAAGGCGAATCAGTAAACCGTCGGATTAATTAATCAACTCGCCTACGTTCGGATTCCGTGGACCAGTATCCCTAATTAAGCAATAAAGGTTGTGACTATTCTCGAAAAATGCAGCCCATTCTATTCCCTTATGTATCTAATCCACGGCTGCTTGCGATCATTGCTCAAACTCCTGATCATCTGACGTCTCAGGGGTCTATGCGCCTTCTTGTATATTGCATCCGCGGGGACAGATATGCGAGCATTCAACAAGACAGCTGAAGTAGATGGTACCTATCGTTTGTGGGGTTTACGTGGCAGTTCCCGCTGAATGCAAAGCTTCCTTGGTTCGCTCCCAGTGTTCGCTCAGACCCTGAACATTCCGCTGAGGCGACAACCGCATTGGGAGTTCCGACTGGGACTGAAGTCTGCAACGATCGTTGTGGTTTTCTTGCTGGTGTGAACACACTAGGCGCAAACAAAATCATAATCTGAACCCACGTGTGTAGACCAAAATGATCGGCAATCCTCAACTGATTAACACCCACCGGCAATGTGATCAATCTGAGTCCCGTGTTCTGGTGGCGAATGAAGATACCAAGTGAGCCAATGTCGCTTTTTATGGCAGAGATTGGTGTTCCCCATAAACAGTTTGTGGTCAGAACAAATCTGGCGATCACCGTTGTCAGCACGATCGGCTGGGACAGAAAATGGGCCCCCGATGAGCCGTTCCGTTCCCGCTACACACCCCAGATGGGCGTTAAGATCAGCAACAACGACCACGTCTAGTTAATGCACAATTCGGAGTAATCGAGATAACTCCCGGTGAAAGTCGTCCTTCGCCTTAAGGAGATTTATTACAACAAAAGGCGAAATACGGAGCTTGGAGTTTCGTCATTGTTCATTTGAAAGCGACGTCCGACTCAGTCGGTCGTGCGATTCTGTTGGACTTCCTCTCATGGAAGCGTGTGCCTGAGAAATTCATTTCACCCATCCGATTTCTGTATGCGAACAGCTGAATCTGAGTTCTTGCTCATGGTGATGCTTCACCCGAGTTCACTACGAGAAATGGTGTTCGTCAGGGTTTTTCTCTTTCCTTATCCTTATGCGAGAACAGTGGCACTAATATTTGCTCACACATGAAACTGTCTCGTTTGGAATGTGCTGACGATATTGTGTTACTGAGTGAATATTCAAGTAGACTGTAGGTTTTTCTCGATCATCTAAATGATAGTGTAGGTATGTTTGGGTGCCTATGTAAGGAATCTGACGGTTGTCATAGCAAATCAGGAAGATTCGGCACTACGAGGTGAAACAAAGCACCACCTTTTGATTGATATACCATTTTGGTTTCCAACTCCTTTACTGTTCGCCTGTTACTTTTTCAGGTTTAGTTAAAAAAGACTTTAAAATTCTTCACCGGGGGCTATCAATTATTAGCCGTGTGTCCTTTGTACCACTAATTGAATTGTGCTCAAATCTATGTGATCAACACTTATCTGCATGTGAGAAGTTTGCTCATAATATTCTTTGTGATCCCCTGCACTCTCTGCACAACGATCTTTCAAAGTGCTGTTCTCATATTTCTACACGATCCGCTTTTCATTCTATACCCTCTAGAATGGGGACTCCAGTCCCATATTTAGCTCGAATTTTGACAAACCGTGACCGGGTTTCAGCCGAATTCCTGAGTAACCTATCATAATGTGCTTTGATTATTACTCGATGAGTTTTTTATTATATTTTTTACGAGGTGGTGAGTGTGAATTTTATTTTTTTCCTATCTTACTTTTTGCCCTCACATTTTTTGACTGAAATGCGACATTATTTATTGTACGTAAAAGTCTATACAATACAGTAAAACAGTGCGTTTCGCCCATTCGAAGTGTAAAATGTCGTTGCAGGACTGGATTTGCTCAAAGCAGGATATTCTTCCAGGGGAGAAATTTGGATGTAATGAATAGCTTCAGCCAACTGGGTAGTTGCATCTCAGCTGGTGGTCGGATATCGGCCCGATTGGCATCTGTTAGCTTGGAGCATCTATGGTGTCCTCGTGACATTCGGTTGTCGATCAAGAGTCAAGTTTGCGCCGCAGCAGCGCTGTTGGTTTTGCCCTGATTCTCTGAAACATGGCCTTCGAGAGTATAATGTATGCGAAGACTTTTGGTGTTTGAACAGCGTTGTATTCGTATTGTTGGAATACGTTTGTAGTCTTTTGTGAGTAAATCAACAGTTAGGTGTAAGGTTCTGAATCCTATATGTTTGCTCTGTAGAACAGACAGTCAATTACAATATGTTGAGGTGGTTGGGACATGTTTTGCACATGCCTACAGAATGTTTGCCTCATTGTACGTTGTTCTCTGAGACAGGTAATGATTGGACGATTGTTCAAGATGATCGAGGTGGTCGATGACATGGGAAGAAGTAAGAAAACTTAGGCTACCTGGTTGGGGTCCATAAGATCCCCCGAAGTCTCGGTTGGACACAATAGTGAATGTGGCTCGGCGCCCCAGTCAGTAGCGTCCTTGAATTCGAGACCTTTCTTCTACATAGCTCTCCAGCCTACTGTTCTACAGTCTGCCTTTCATTATTCACCTTTTTCTGTTTGAGCAGATGGTGTTGTGAGGTGGTAATCAAAACCAGAACACGGTGCAAGTTTAGTGGTTGTCCAAATTGAACAGGAGGTTTTACATATGTTATTGATAGTATTGACACGTCATTAGTTTTCTCCTACTTAGTTTTGTATTGTTTGCGACTGATTGTCGGGTCCGATCCAGAAGCGTTACGGCACCCAACTTACATCTTGTATTGCATAATTCTATGATGATAGATATTACATCATTGAACTTATTTACGAAATAGTCTCGTCGTTTTCACGTTCGCAGTTGTAAAAACAGGGACAGGATTACAAAAGCATCATCGCTTTTTTCAACCGTGCGCGGTATCTTCAAACGGCTGAAAACTGATTTTCCTGCATGTTTTTATTTAGTGTTGTTTTTATCATCTGAATCGGTATGCGGTAGCAGTAGTCTTCAGTATGATTCCGTTTCATTTGATTTGATTACAGACAATCTTACTTTCATGTGTACCATTGGTTTTCCAGTTTCTTCTATCGGGACCAGGGTAAACCGGATGCAAAAACCGAACTTAAGGCTAATCGACTGATGACTTTAGTATGGGCATGGATTTTTTACCATGTCATCAATAACGGTCATACTTTATTCGTAAGTTTTGCTTGTACGTTTTCAGTTCTATTTTTCCTATAGGGCGAGGACGTCTTCCCTGATCCAAAGACTTTTACGGACGCTGAACTCGGTGTTGAATAGCTTTTATCCTTTCGCAGATTTGTCGCAGTGACTTAGTTTCTGATGTAAATAAATATTTAGCGTTCAATACTTCTCAGTTTTTCGTGGTCACGAGTATTTCAGTTTAAAATCGTGTCAAGTCCTAATGGGTTTGTTTACGAGCTTCTTGTTTGACACCCAAACGACGACCCTCTTTTTTGGTTGGAGACGTTTAAAGGGTATGGTGTAGGTTAGGATTTGGTTGCGCGTTTTTTGAGTGCCCTTCTACGGAAGCAAAAAGTTGCTGCTGGCTCCGAAAGATATGCAAACGAGACACTTGGTACTTGCACCAACTGCTTTTTTGCCCTGAGCATTAACGTCATAAAAGCTTGTGCCTCCGGGGAGATTTTATCTGTTCATCCAGGTATTAGTTTCATTTAAAACTTATTCTAACGGCATTATGCCCTCGTTTCTTATGTTGGCTTAAATAAAACGACAAAAGTTAGCAAATCACAGTTCTTCTGTTAGCTTTTTAACGAAAATCATCCACGCACACACCTGACGATAAACATGTTTTGAATGTTTCCGTGCAACGGTCACACATGAGGCACCAAAAAAACAGTGCCGAGAGATCTCCGAACAGAGCAAAACACAAACCATCCTGCTTGCATCAAACATATTTCTGAATTGACATTGAAACTACTCAGGTTTCTTTGCAATTGAAGTGTCGCACAGGCCGACCCTACGAAAGATTCTGTCGAAGAACGAAAAACCGGCAGCTGACAAGAACAGAACTAACGTGGTCCATCAAATCCACTGTTAAGACTGAAACAGTACACGGGACAGACCGGAAAGAAACTTGGGGCACCAGTTGACAATAAAAGTACATGATCCACTCTCCCTAATTTCAGTTTACGAAGACCAAGAAGGTCACATGTTCAACTTCGAAGACGCGAGGACCGCCGCCCCGAGGTAAAACAAAGCATCCGAGTCAATTTCTCGAAGCCTGGACGTCCTCGGAAAGATCGGTAAGCAGGCAAGTCTGTCCGGACCACGTACACCTATCGATCCAATCAAAGGTCAAATCAGCACAAGCCAGCCGAAACGGGCGCTGATTCAGTCCACGATCTGTCAATAGTAGACAAAAGTAAATAAAGCAACTGGGAAGTATCTCTGCCCTACCACTTCACCTGGAACAGCTAATAAACATCCACTTAACATTAGGTGACTCATCTGAGCAGACGATGGCAACCAAACGGTCGCCACAATATCATAGCAGCTCAGCGAACAAAGCAATAAGTAACCTATATATATATATATATACATATATATATACATATATAAGGTGGATTTTGAGCCGCCAATGGGAAACCTGCAAGTTGTCCAACAAGATTGTATAATCGGAATAGTCTGGATAAATTCGCTTAGCAACTCCTAGGAGGATTATTGTCTTTTCGGATAGATCCGGACATCTTTCGTGCAATTTCTTCCAGGTTTTTTTTAGCTACTTACTTTCCCATTAATAAAGAGCAGAGCGATCCTCCCATTTTACAGTGGTTGTGGTCTTGCAGAGGTTCAATGAAATGGCAACTTAGTGCAAAGATTGCGCGCGTTATGTTACACGTTTGTCGGATAAGCCTAAAGTACAGTAGACCTTACAGTATACTCAGAACAGAAAATGATTGATAAAAGCATCTTGTTGTCCTTAAGCACGAGTGTTAATTTTGTAAGAATTATAAAATACGGATGCAGAAAGTGCGCCCCAGGGAAAAATAAGAGTCAAAGCGAGTACTGTGACAACTTAGGTCAGACACTACGCGAATGGCTGCTTGCTTGCAGATTGCGTTCTATAGCTTTTGGGAAAATTAGGAATTTGTCTCAGCCATTTAAGCTGTGTTCCGCACCGGACAGCTTTTGTACGTGTACATGAAACAACGCCGTCGAAAAGCAATTTGGACCACTACTTTCATAATCTTTAAATCCAGATTAACTCCTCATGGAATTCCGAGGAATCGAACGACAAACTTGGTCTCATGGGCATTTTTATAAATGAGACCCGCGCCGGTATGCCAAAAATAATATCTAGGTAATTGAGCCGAATGTCCGAATCCTGGTCGAACTTCTCGCTAGTTTGCGTAGTGATGAGTATAAAAGTAGTTCGGTGCAGAGTACAGTTTAAATGATCGAAACAAGTCGCGAAATTTTCCAAGACTTACAGAGGACAGAACTGTTAGCAAAAAGATAGCTGGGAGGAAAGGAACAGTACTTCGGGAACAAAAACCCTGTTCGTATCGGTAGAAAAAGGATTAAGAAGCGGCTCCCTACCTTTGGAGTAACGAATACAGGTTGGATCATCATCATAATTATCGCTCAGCGCTAAACAGCAAGGCAAGCCTCACTGACCGCTGCGTTTCCCCAGAGTTACACGTTTATATAAAAAGAGTGAATATCCAGGGGGAACAGGGAGTGGTCCTACACAGGCCGGAAAAGATAAGATGCTGCTG
>LUCM01005567.1:14518-74694 GCA_008360955.1 Fasciolopsis buskii | reverse complement strand
GTGCTGCAGTGCGTTCAGTTCTGTTGTACGGTTGCGAGACGTGGAGTATGCGTGTGGGCGATGTTCGTCGGTTAGAGGTTTTCGACAACCGATGTTTACGTAGTATGGCTAGGATTGGATGGAGTGACCGGGTGAGTAATATTGAGATAAGGAATCTGGTATTGGGTGCCACTTCTGAGAATAGCTTGTTTCAGCGTATGAAACTTAGTAGACTACGCTGTTTGGGTCACGTGTTGCGTATGACGAACACTCGTCTACCATACCGTGCCTTATTTTGTGTTCCTCCTAAGGAATGGAAGAAGCCATGTGGAGACCAACAGATGACGTGGCAACGTGGGGTGAGAAAATGTACAGCGAAGTTAATTAAAGTAGGTGTCTCACGCCTTCGTGGTTGGGGTCCGAAAGACTCGTCGACTTGCTGGCTGGAGACACCTAAGGATATGGCAGTGAACCGTGAACAGTGGCGATCGTGTTGTCATTTTCTATCGAATCAGAATGATTGAAAACACGTGCGTTTGTACAGTTAGACTGTGTTTCGTGTGTTGGCTGCAGCAGCATCTTATCTTTTCCCGCCTGTGTAGGTCCACTCCCTGTTCCCCCTGGATATTCACTCTTTTTATATAAACGTGTAACTCTGGGGAAACGCAGCGGTCAGTGAGGCTTGCCTTACTTTTTAACGCTGAACGATGATGATGATGATCGGACAAAAGAGTTTCGGTTGATTTGCTGGCGACAGACTGATAAAGGTGAAAGATCGCACTATAGGGCTCTACGTCGTAATTTGTGTTAAAATAAAGTAGACATGAATACAAATTTATTTAGGACTGATCCGACGCAGAGTTGACGGGTATATTTTGTTTCTGTTTTTAACGGTACATGCACAAACGCGCTTACATTTGCATATGAACTATTTGACAAATATTGACGATGTCCTAGATCAACAGTCATGTTGTTTTGGCTGTATGCAAATCCTGCGAGAGAGAGATTGAAACCTTCGTCTAATTTCAGTATCAAATGCCATATAAGGTTGTCAAGTGACCCAGAACTGTTCTGAGTGTTGGGGCTGATGTGAGGATGTCGGAATGATTTTGTCAGTAGTTAAACGTCCTCAGTGTCGCTCCAGGGTTCATGACAAGTGACCGTAGACCCGGTTTATTCGCCAATTTCGTCCACGTCTTGTTAGACGGCAGTCCGGAGGTAGCAAAAAATGAACACTGTCACCAACTTCATGTGTTATTTCACACAACTCATAGGATAGACATCATTGTTCCCAGCAGCGACCTGAACGCGAAAGTCAGCAGGCGAACATCGGGTAAAAAGGCAGTTTGGCTTCAAACTCTATCACTTAGAGAACAGTGACGGGTTGTTGACATTGTACTGACCACCAGCTTTTTTAGGAGGCACGAAATTTCGTCACTTCAAACCCCGAGCCGCCATCCGGTGCCCCTCCCCACATGCTCCGGAATAGTTAAAATCCACCACTTGCCAACTATCTACCGATGGTTCGATTGTCATTCTTACTGCTCAACCTGCAATGAATCCTAAAAGCATTATTATGCTTAACTACGTGTTTGTAGTTCGGAAAACCGAAGAGCTCGAATAGTGGTCTAAATATGAACAAACTGAAAGACCGCGTGATGCTGAAAATCTAATGGAATTTGTTGGCCCAGATACCACTGTCCCATCTGATGATAAGCAGCAGTGGAAACATCGGAAATAAGTATTTCTGAATGTTGGTATGGTTAGTTTTGGTACTGTCTACCACTTCCAAAGGAGTCGAATTTCACCAAACTCCTTGTTTCTTGTTAGCCGCTAACATCCCTACCGATGAAAGATTCAACGAAACAAGCCAAAAACTCGGTTCACGTTTGAAAATGGCTTGCGTGCTGACCATGAAACCTAGTGGTCGAAGCATGTTGTTAGGACGGAAGCAGGCCCCACTTCTGGCAACATCAGAAGGCGCTGTAATCTCATTGGTGTCGCTGGACTGTGAGAAACAGATTAATGAGATATTCCGAGAAGCTAATTGCACGCCAATCACTGACTTGTCATTGTAGTCTGGAAAGCTTGGTAGAACATTTCCACGCCCGACTGATTGACTTGTACTCCCTATGAACCAGTAGAGTTTGCGACTGTCGCTGATAGCACCTGCCTTTTCCATTTCCTCACATTTCTCTGTCGACCACTGCTCGCAATCACTTCTCAAGATCTCGGTCAGTTAACGTTTCGGGGATATGCGCGTCTCGTGCGGCATCAGGAGACACGAATCTGCGAGGACCCAACAGAAAAGCCAAGGGCGAGGATGTAGATTCTTTCTGTGAGTCGCATGGCTAAAATCTTGACATGGTGGTTGTCGCTGAGAGTAGAGTATGACAAACCTCGCAATCGAATAAACTTGAAAAATCCGATTGAAGATGTCGAAATTCTGAATTAGTTAGTTAATCGTTCGTCCCAGTTCGGGCGCGGTGGATATGCACTGCTGATGAGTCTTGTATGGTTTCTTGGTGGGGAGTTGGACGATGATATCACATGGTGAATTATTTCATGAAAACATTCAATCTCCTACTTCTAACATGTAAGCGAAGTAAGTTTACGGTGAGTTAGGTGCAAAAGTGTGCGAAACTCAACGGAACGAGAGTTACTGTCATCGTAAAAAAGTGCGCGGAGAATAGGAAGGATATCTAATTCAAAAGCCCATGTGTTGAATGCGGTTCTTCAAATAATATATCCTCCAATGAGGGCTTATTCATGAGAATACGGCAAAGACAACACTTCCTGGAATGACTGTGATCAGCTTGCAAAGAAAATTATGCACACCTTTAGTAAGGTTATATTGTTACATCGTAAGCTACTATGCAGAGCGTGGTTACAAACATTTATTCTTCTCGTTGATCTATTGATCAAACAATTGAACATTCGACTAGGTCTCGTGGAAATGAAAAAATAACATCACAGTTGTCTGGTCTGGCAAGTTTAAACTGCTCTGCTGTAATTGGTAACGAAAAACTAATCGTTCCTAAAATACTGCTCGTACCAAACCGTACAAAGTGCTTACCTTAAATTTTGTGATAGCGGTTGCGGCATCCGCTCTCGTAATACGACGAACAGAGGTGAGGAATTCCGTGATCTGGGCCACGTGATCCGATGCTGAAGCCGATTCAGGCATCAATAAGTCCGGAGGTTTGTTTTCTAGAGCTTTATATGCTTCCAAATATCGGGCAGCCTCTTCTGAGCTGTACATGTCAAAGAAAGGTGACTTTTAACACCGTAACTGATATGACGGGTTCGCTTTATCTTCATATGCATTTTTGTAACAGGCTGTGTCATGTATTCAAACAATATCTTTAACGTCTGCAAGCCTTCGGCATACCATTTCCTGCGTTATTTCGGAATTATGTCAAAAACATTCGGAAATCACATTTAGCCGATCTAGTGCGATTTTGTCTGCATAGGTCTGGAGCATGATCCATCTTCTAGGGACACAATTTTGCATATGCGCTATAAGTTGAACTTATTGTCTATGCAATGCTTTAAATCTGTGAGCAAGTGCATGCCTCCCAGATTTTATGGAAAAAAGGCATGTTGTTACTGAATTCCGAAATAACGCGGCAAACGGTACGTGCGCTGGTCGTGCACATCACAACGTGTTGCGCTCACCGGATTGCGGACCGTTAGGTAAAAGCAATACGAAAACCAAGCTATGACGCAATACTACTAATCGGTCAAAATGTCATTGAACGTTCCAACTAGATCGGAGAAAACAGAGGAAAATCTTGTAAACAGTACGGAACAGTACCGTCGATGGCCAAACACCACGAACAGAACACTAGTTCGATAAATAAAATGTGATGACTTATTGTGATTACACGAATATTGGGATAAAGAAGAGTGCTTGTCAAATGACTGAATAATTAGGATGAGAAGCAAGATTATCGCTGATCTTGCAAATTAATTGAAAATTAGTTCTCCACAAATTTTGAACCCGTATGTGCACACCCGTTTTGAGAATAGGCGGTTCGGCGCGAAAATTTCCGTCACGTTCAAATTTTATTGAGTAGACGGTTTTCCGTTGCCCCGAGTGAGTCTCTCTTTGACTACAGACGATAAAAACTGATCACCCTAGGTACTTCTGACATGGTATAATACACACTAACACTGTCGTAACAAGAGAAGCGACTAGTCAAATCCGCGGGGTGAGGCAATCAAAAGCAACTGCCCAGAGAAGGCATGATGATTATATCAGATAAAGATAATCCCACAAGTATAATACTTTCAAATTCCAGGTAGTCGACGACATTACTTGTGTTGACATATGCAATTGACACTGTCATTCAGGACAAGAGCATTAACGCAGCCGGAGAGAAATTCGAGAGAACAAAGCTATGGACTGTCAACAGATGAACACAAAGGACCTGGAATCCTCAAAGTCAAAGATCTTACCCAGTGACAGCTTGGAAAAGGGGAATACGGACGTTTGAGTGTGGTGCTTCAACCTCAGACAGTTTTGCCGCAAGATAAACAAGTGTCTCATCTACTTATGTTCTCACTACACGCGTATTAGGAAGCCAACTAATTTTATGGGATTAAGATTCGTCCATTACGGAAATGCTTCACTATGGTGAATCTATTTCACCATATACTGCTCATTTCAAAGAAAAACTGCAATGAAGAAAAATACGCGTGCATCACTTAACGAGGCCGTTATGGAATATTAGACAGGCATAGATAGTGGAAAACCACTTAATCCAGTCTCCAAATGATTCACTCATTCAACACGGATCGCGAACTCTGGGGTTTGAAAAATCTAGTGATGGATACTCGATAAACTGTTCACAGTCAACAGGTTCGTCTCACATCTGCGACCAAGTTCGGGAGCGGGTGAACGACGAACATCCACTGGTGAAGAAACAATAGCATACCACTCGGACAGGTTTCAACAGTAATTCAGGACTTGGTAAATCATCCGGAGATTTACATAGTTATCCAATATTCGAATGATCAGTAACAGTGACCACGGCATCCCAGTTGCTAGTTTTGCGCTGAAGGAGTCTAGTCAACATCAGATGCCACCGCGCTCGATCCATAAGCATCATGTTTAACTATCGGGGGGTGCATTTGGTTTGTGTTATGTATCTAGGATCGCTGCTGTTCAGGAAAACAACCGCCACGCATACAGTTTACCGTATGCCTGAGAAACCATGCACCAATCGTGGTAGCTGGCCTCAGGTGTTATGACTTACCTCCAGGCAAGCATGAGTGTCAACTTTTCGGTCAGACAAATTTTGCACAGTTCTTTCAACGGATAATGCGGATCAGTCTGTCCATTTTTTCGATATGATTGGAACAATAACGTACCACATCCACCAAAACGAGCAAAACGGACAACTGGTAGTTTTGTTTGGCTCGACGTAATCGATCGAATATATATCCTGAATTCAAATTATGGTAGCGTAAGCTAAAATGTAAAAAAATAGAAATGCATGACATTGATTCAATGCACAACAATGAGACAACGAAATAAGTCAACTATCATGCAGACAACAACATTCAGTCAGTCCCAATCGGACTGTGGAATTGATGGGTAACGAATCTGTCTGAAGTCTACCAGTTACCTAAGAGGTATCCGGGACCGAGAAACGACTCATTGTTAATAGGAGAGATTAATGATTTTCACTGCACGATTTTAAGCTTTTTGTTCAAGAAACGTTACAATTACATTAGAACTCATACAACGAAATCCGGAAACCATAAATTCCACTTCAGAACAAGGCGTCATAAATGATTTACCACAAATATGACGCACCTCACAAGGAAGCTGGACGCATTGACCACTGGTAAAGCTCGGCAAGAGACATCATGCGGAACTGAGACATGCTCGTCCCAATCGGAGGATTTCTGTGACGGATGAGGCTCAAGTAGGTGGAAGTCTCAATAAATCATCCGTGAAATTAGCCACCAGATGAGATGCGTCATAAACGAGCTAAATTGGCTGTGGTGCATCTCTCTAAAAAGTCTGTAGTTTCTAAACTTCACCTTATACTTCCTTACTCTAAGATGATTTTTGTGAAACTCAATCTTGAAAAGACACAGACATTCGCGGAAAATTTGGATGAGCTACCCAGGGTTCGTCGTCCCGTTCTGGTTGCTGATAGCCATCCAATGACCAGAGTAATCGATTTACACTGTTCTGAAAGAAACACTGCAAGTGACGTGTTTGGCACGCGTCTGTCGACGATATGCATTCGCTGCGCTCTCGCGAGCGGTTCTAATAAGTAATTCAGTCAGGCACAGATGAGCGTGTGACCACGGGGGACTAGATGACCGTTGTTTTTGATTTTGAAAAACAGTGTTTTTCAAGCTTTGGAGGTATGGTAATTTTCCCACTGGTGTTATCTTTGTTTTTAAACACTATCACGTTTTTTGGTTCAAACCGGGAGTTCCAGGTAGTCACTGAAAGAATCTTATCGTATCAGCTTTACTGTAACGACTCCTTCGGTAGGGACATGTTCTGGCGCCCTGGGAGATGGGTGGTTTGATTTAGTGGTTATCATGAATAACCTTTTCTGAAGATTACCGCTGGTCACTCAGTCACCGGAGAAGGCGTATAGTCTTTAGCACCGATGAATTAGTCTGTTGACCTTCAGTGTTTCGATAGGTAAGAGGTTGAGTATTTTTAATTTACACACTCCAATAAACGGAGTCGCGATGATGTTTCTGTTGTTATCGGTCCAAACGGTTTTTTATTCAAAAGTGCCCAAGCGAATATCTGCGCAGCACATACTGACTCCAAGTCAACGCGCTACCGTGGCAGGTGTAAGCTTATCGAACAGCTGGTTTTGAAGTCACCCGGTTCGTGAATGATCGGTCGGTACAGACTGGCACGACGTGTGTGTTAAACGCGATATGACCAACTGTTAGGTAACCATAGCCCATTGATTTCCTGCTGATTAGTTCCATATGATTTAACCTAAAATTTGATTATATTTTGTGACCTTCAAAATTGGTGATTTTTACTGCTTGCTTGCATACCCTGAGCTATTCCCTTGAGGTGAGCTTTTGTCTTTTCGTTATAAATAATAGATACATGGTGACGAGAATATACACACAATAAACTGCTTTGTTGATGTAGGTGGTCCTGGTACAGATTGTCTAGCCAAGCTTTCACGTTTCGTATCGAGACTAGGGCGAAGCAGTACATAGAAGTCCGGAAGACAAAAATTCATAAATAAATACAAATAGTAAAAGTCTTCCTTTCACTGCCGAGAGTGTTTTCAATTTCCCCTAAGGACACCTTAAGCACAAATTCAAATCATCTACTGGATTCACGTAACCGACCGACAGCATTAGGTGACTCTGATGGTATCGCGCAAATCAACGTTTTACCGACCTCAAACAGCTGCTACGTTGGAATGAGGTGTTGCTCATGACCGCTAGTTTTTGACTTCGAATCAAGCGGTTTACGGTAGGGGATGACCGAGGTTAAACCGAAGACACTTGCCAACAAAATAAATTGGCACAGTAAGCTTTCTATTTCAAGATGATAACATTTCTCCGTGAAACGAGAATCGGTCAAAGAAATAAGACCACCTCCACAGCAGCCTAGCTCCGTGGATTTGACCCAAACCAAAAATACATAGGAATGCTGTGGAATTGAGGACCCCACTAAGTACTTCGAATTTGAAATTTGTCCTCATAAAGCCGTTCACCGAATGACACTAGGCCAGAAAAATATGATCTGCGACCTACAGAGTGGTTAGTGATACATAAACCATTCGGTTTCTCGCAATGTATTACTAATGGTACTTATTTCTGCTGCGATTCTCATAATCGTATGGGCGCGTTTGCACCTAACAGAAAGTTGAAGCCCCGTAGACAGGCTATTTCGGCATCGTGTACACATTTACATACCCGCCCATTACTGCAAATACAACAGAGAGGAAACTGAGATGCAACTAACCCCATCCGCGTGTTGTTTAACAGAATTCGACACATCAAAGTCAGAGTCAAGCACCTGAACAACTCAGTGTTTTTGGGCATACCATGTCAATCAGTGTCAATAGATCAGCCACGAATTGAAAAAAAAATCAAAATCTCGGTTGCGATGCCTTTTCAATTGTATCAATGGCAGACGTCCACTATCCGGCAATAGTATTGCACTGCATCCAGTAAGCGAACAATATTAATCAGAAGAGCCGTCCACATTGTGAAAAGCTGAATAGCCTGCATTTTAGGCTGGAAACAGATCGCATGACAACAAGCGTCACACCAATAATCGAGCGTAGGTGACAAGAAGGGCGATGATTCAACGCGGACACGTCGGCAGTATTTGCATCGAGCTGGACATCGTGCGATAAAAAATTCCGACACCCATCGATTTTCCTCATTTTGGTGCACATACTCACCTCAAAAAATCCAAGTTTACCAATCAATAGGATGATCCGTTCTAAGCCAGTGTATTAAATGTATTTCAACATTATTGTATCATAGCCAAATATGGTATTTCATCATGACGAAAGCCCCGGACCCTCTTATATCATCATCGTCCAGGGTTAAACAGCAAGGCAAGCCTCACTGACCGCTGCTTTTTCCCCAGGGTTGCATGCTTCTAAGAGGAACAGGGAGTGGACCTACACAGGTAGGAAAAGATAAGGATGCTGCAGTAGCCAACACAGGGAACATAGTCTAACTGTACAAACGCACTCCTCCAATCATTCTGATTCGATAGAAAATGACAACATGATCGCCACTATTCACCGTCCATCTTCACATTCGTCAATGTACCCAGCCAGCTAGTTGACATGTGATTAAATCAAATAGTCCTGTTACATCGTGAGAGCCAAGCTTGTGAGAAACAGGCTGGGTTTCGCACCGGTCTTGGATGAAACGATCAAATCTTCACCCTCCGACAGCCGTTAGAGTACCGTTTTACTTTCCAAAGGCAAAGAGTCACGATGTTCTTGGACGGTGCCGCAGCCTTTCATTTTGTTAATAGATCTGCACTATGGCACTGTTTGCTGCATAATGGGGTACCTGAGAAGTATGTGTCGGTCCTCAAAGAGTTGTACCGTCATGCACCAGATCGGTCTAGGCTTATGACTACTTTTCGCCACCCGCTAGAGTAAGGCAAGGTTGCCCCATATCCCCAATTCTATTCAATTTCGTCAGAGAAGATGCTCTGCCGAACGCTCTGTGTGGCCTTATAGACGATGGAGTTGAACTCTTCCCAGGGAACAGTGTTTCTGACTTACAGTACGCCAATGATATCGCCTTGCTGAGTGACAATGCACAGGCAATTCAACGCCCGCTGGGCAACTGGGTGATTGAGGCATCCCTTCGTGGTGAACGGTCAGAGGTATTCAATACCTTCAAGTACCTCGAGAGCTGATCACACCTGGCAAAGGTGTTGGGGGGGGGGAAGTCACATCACGAATTGCAAAAGCCAGAACACCTTTCGCGAATCTGCGATACTTGTGGCGACGACGTGACATCCGACTTTCTCTCAAGGAAAGGGTGTGTAATGCCACAGTTCGAAGTGTTTTGTTTTACGCTTGCGAGACTTGGCCTATCCGCGTTGAGTATGCCCGGCGAATTTCTGCGATCGATCACTGATGTCTCCGAAGCATTGCTCATTTATGGTTGAGGACGTTGGATGAGCAACGACAGTCGTTCTCTGACTGAGCTAATCGCTCCACGTCGCCTTCGGTAGCTTGGATGCGTAGTGCGTATGCTTGCCTATTGTCTACCTTTTCGTGCTTATTTTTCACGTGCTGGACATGACTGGAAGAAGTGGCGTGGTGGTCAGGCTCTGGCTTGGTAGAGGTACGAAAGCGTTAGCTTCGGCTACCAGCTCTATATTTAACGCTATCAAAGCGAATCTAGAGGTATTGCAAGCAGTTACAGTTGCGTTTTGAGGTACTTACAACCAACCGTTCGTTGAACTGTGTACCTCGCGTTTGGAGTCTACAGTGCACTGTGTGAACAAGTCACAATTCATCTCCTACAAACATTCTAGAATTGCCAAATAACTACAAAAAATAATAAATCGACAGCCTACTTCACGATCGGAGCGATCTTTCAGTTCGAAATGAGTTCCTTTAATCAGTGGACTGGCTTGTAATTATCGGGTTGGGGGCCATGAGGTCTCCGTATCCGACGTTTGCAGACAACAGGCTATGTGGCTAAATATCGCAGGCAGTGGCGTGCATGCACTTGAAATCTTCCCTTTTTATTGTTCTTAAACGTTACCTTTCAGTTGAGGGTTCACTGCTCCCTTGTTGAGTAGACGATGTTATGAAGTAGCTACTGAAATCAGAGCACAGCAGTTTTCTGCTGGCAAAAACCAAACCATTTCGAAAACACAAGCAGCCAATGACTCGTCCGGGCGTAGAACAAATCAACCAGCGCAGGTAGGTGGAAACAAATCCGACAAAGGTAAATGCGCCGCAGAACAAGGTCACTGACTCACATTTTTCTGCTTGGTGCAAAACGCAACATGGTCCCGCCCATTATACACAACGAGGGACAGTATCTGGTCCTTTGAATCGTCACAACAGCCAGATGGTCAAGATACCACCCAACAGTACAGTGAGAGCCTTAGTTTCTATAAGGAAGACATGCTCAACAAAACAAGCGTCTTCGTGTGTTTATTTTTTGGTCTATAATAAACTGTATTTCATCTAGCAATGGTAAATAGCAGTTCCAGAACGAGGCCACAACGTCCAATTTAAAACTTTACAGGGGTGAATAAACCTTTTTAAACCGGCTCATCATGTCTTCCAGCAACACGGAATCTATTTCTCTAATGCCACGAAAAGATCGGTACGAAACGAAAATGGGGCTTGTAAGCTGCAAGACAATCTCGCCAACTACGAAACAAATAACTGTAACTGAAATTACCCACCAAAAGTATTGTCACATTCATCTACTTAATAAAAACTTCTGCGATCCATTGGTGATTTTTATCATCTACCTGGACAATCACTTTAAAAAAATGTGGGCTAATATTTGTTGCATTTAGTGCTTGCCCTTCTTCCAGGAAACCCAATATGTTTTTTTCTTGATGAGAAGTGTTGTTTGAGTCTCAGTAATATTGTCGACAGTTCACGCATTTAATACGCCGACGGGGTTGAAATGACGATAGCAATCCGGATCCTAAGTGTGACCTTAAAACGAGATCACAACGACATATTGAATAAAGAAAGCGATGATTCTGTTTAAAAAATGGCATACAAGAACGAGAGAAATTACCTGAGAAAATAAACACAATTATTTCGACCGACCACATAGTCCGGTTCGATATCAGCATACTCCCATGCAACGTGGTGAATGTGTTTGAGCAAAGGATTGCCAGACTATAGCAGAACAAACAATGGAAATTTCAATTCTTACCTCGGAAATACACAACAAACGGAATGATATAGAGAAAAGGTGATATGAAAAACGGGCTCTGATTTTATGCTTGATGCGCTACTGATGGAGTTACGTGATCCCATCGGGGTATACAAGGGCAAATGACCAGGTGTGTACGTATGACTGCAAAAGCTATTCACGCTTGGAAAACACACTTGCCTCGATGCGGCGATGAATGCTTGTCGACAAACTCGTCAGCCGGTGATTCAGATTTTGTGTTTTTTGCGGTTCATCAACGGACCACACCACCTCACCTAGTGTCCTAAATATAATTGGCAATGAAATGTTATGATACAAACATCGACCATAACATCATTGAGGTCTTTCAGTTTGTGATTCGAATTCTTGTCTGGAGGTCGCCTAGACTTTCACATTTACTGAGTCCGTTTAGAGTCTGCGATTGACTTGTATGTAGTGCGGAGTCTACCAGCAGAGGTAACAGATTAAGTTTGATTTGATCTAATAAGTACCATTCGTGGACCAGTTTAACAGTCTAGTAAAAGTTCCCACCAGTAACACGTCGACAGTTTATTTACGAGTGCTGAAATCGGAGATCGAAAGCCATCCCGATTCTCAGGATACCAAAAGCAACTTTCTGGGTCACGCAAAGACCATGTGGGTGATATATCATCTCCCGTCGACCACGGAAGTTGCCGTATCATTTAAAAGGAATGTCTATATAAATAATCTAGTACAATTTGAGAATAGAATATTCGATGCTAATCTTAGGAGGGTGATAGCTGCGCCCTCAACACCTGTCGAGTCTGTTACGGAACTCAGGGAATAATTCAGTGTCTTAGATGAATCCTATTCCAAAGCAAGCCAATCACAGACGTGCCTAATCGGATTCACGACCATTAAAAAAACGAACTCAACTTTCTGTTCTTCAATACTACTACTGGTACCTCTAACTTTTAGGTTCAGTAGACCAAATATAACAATCACCGTGTGCTTTCACAGAGCTAATGATACGGAAAACACAGGATCCTTTCAATGATGGTGACAACTGCCGCTAATTTTTAATATGAATAGGCTCTTTTACATTAGAACCGGAGCATTTTCTTGCTATTAACGGTCCCCAAAATCAGTGTTATTCTGAATCCTGCAGTCGGACGTCATATGCATCCTGCTACCGGCTACTTTTGAAGCTATCAGCAACTACTAATACCCGGACCAAATTTAAAGGGAGGTTTCTGTTGAATTTGTATGACTGCGAACTTTTATTTCCCGATTCTCAAAATCAACTTTGTTTCCATTTTATCGCTTGCGGTTCCTGTAAAGCCCGTAGATTCATAAGTCGCAAAGTGGCCACTTTACCAATTCTGAATGTGAACTATGGGAAGGTTTCATGAACACAGACATACTGTCGGATTATGTTTAGTTTTCGGAGATGCACGGGATGTACACTTACAATGATTTGATAGAGATTCATCCAGTGGCATTCCAGTCACCATGTCGCGAATTTCTCGAAATCCGTTTACGACAAACTTCGACGTCCCACTGTTGCCAAAGGTAACAGCAAGACCACATAGACTATGACCCGAGACTTTCTATTGCCAAAATAGAATGTAAGCGTATGTTGAAATTGGGAATAATTCAACCTTAACGCAACCCTTGACCTTCCTAGTCTCATATAGCCCAAAAAACAACGCCGACTGGCGCTTGTTGATCACCGCACACTTAGCAAAGCAACTGGAGTTGATCGATAGCCGAAAGCATAGATTTACATTTTCCCCACTTTCTGGAATGACACGAATTTCCGGATACTACATTGGTGCGGGAGTATTAGTACACCCTTGTCGGTCGGATGATATCCCGAAAACCACAATCCCAGATATGCGTCATTTTCCAGCGTCTCGGAGAGTATGGCGTCTATATCAGTACCTCGCTGCCGCCCGGTTCGTCAACGCTTCTGACCCGGTGAGACATCATTCGATTGTCTGCCTCCCCAAGTTTCACAGTTGTGGTTTCCGTAGAGCGGACCCTAGTTGCACTGGGATATGCCCTTCCACGACACTTGTACTTCAAGTACGTCATTTAGAAAATTGCACTCCTCAAGATAGATTCGATGAATTCCTTGGTCATTATGTCGACGGTATTCGAGTCCTATGGAACAAAATGAATGCTATTCGTGATTAGATAGAACCACGGTCTTCCAAGAGCCTCTGTTGTTACTTAGTTGTTGTCGACTCAAATTTTCGATTCAACCCCAAGCGGTCATACATGTCTTGCAATCATTCGCGAGTCTTGAAAAAGGCACCGTGCAAATTATTCATAACAGTATTAAACGTGCATTGTCTAGAGTATCCGTCCGCGAGCATACAAGCAACATCAATAAAGCTCTTCTCGTTATGTTTCTGAAGCAATCACCGCAGGAGAACTGCAACAAACAGTTAACGGTGCAATGCAACAGTTGTCGTCTTTCTCTTGGGGCTACCATTGGCACAACCTCGAGATAGCAAATAGCAATCCATTTTATAATGAACACGTTCGTAACACTATACGAGTTCAACACCACGAACACATCTCGCAACTGACACACAGACGATTTTGGTAATCGTGTAGTGTATACTCTGTCCCGGCCAGGTTTTTATCCGTGAGGGAGACGCTTCCAATGTGCGAAAGAGAAAAAGGAGCATATTTTTCAATATTTATTCTTCTCCTCATTGTTGATGATGGAAGTACAATTTTTTTTTATCAGAACAGAGTTTTATTGTCTAATTTCTCCTCAGACCAACTCTGAGCTTTCGTCTCTTATCTGTTCCACTGGACGAAACATTTCCATATTGATTCTTATTGCGGGATACATGTGTTCCGCAACGCAGAAATGGGGAAAAGACGTCTGCTCTGCTTCCTCCCGGATACCAAGTCAAGTTGAGCATACATAGACGTTTGTCTATAAAATCACATTTGCATTGTATGTATTGATTTTCTATGGTGAACATTCACTGATAGCTTAGACTACCAGTCAGTACGAATTGATCGCGACTGTATTGATCTTTGACTAAAGCAACCGCTACCCTTCCAACATCCCCGTTAAATGTTTCTGATTACTGTGCTTCGCTTAGCAAGAAAAGAGATTGCTTGCGTTCTGTCAGAAACTGCTAGCTCATTATCAACGAGGCAAGACGACTTAACGGCATGTTCGTTTGTTTTTTCCCAAAGACCTATAGGAAACGCACGTCCCACCTGTGCATCGTCGGTTATTTGCCATCGTCCGAGGAGAATAATTCTATCCAAACGCGTTGGTCTTTTCACAAGTTGGCGAGTGACTGTTCTTACTCTATTGACACTTACAGCGCAATAGTTTTAAACGCCTTATTTGAATCACTTTTGCTTTTTCTTCCGCCATGACTGTTCCTTGACGTTCTTCCAGTCGTCTTGAAAGTGAAAAGGCTTGTTCGACTGAAACTTATTTGTCGCTTAGCTGACTGGTCATGATTCTAGTCCCTTCACGCAGTTAGATGGCAGACACTTTTCCGCATCCGCACGACTACAAAGAACGAATTTGGTATCTGTCCAAGAGATGTGATTTTGGCACATCTGCTATTGCCAGATAAGCCTTTTTTTCTATCACAGTTGCGACGTTATTGATTTTTCTATTTTTATTCGCGCCAGTTATATCTACCGTGGCAACGCAGTTGTCTCCGCTTTCGTTTTCTGCATGTCCGCGGCCTCCCACCTAACAGTTAGGTCAAGAATACGAAAGTACCGGTCGCTGGTTTGATGAAAGTGTTGTCCCGATTGGTCCAAAAGCGGACACGTTGAACAATCATTCGATTCTCAAGTCGTTCAGTCGTTGTTTGCTTAGTACTCGGTGATGTACCGAAAAATACACGATAGAAATTCGAGGCAGCATAGGCAACCGAAAGGTATGCTTATCCGAGAATTTCATTGCATTTTCGAGGACAAAGGAAGGTCGTTGGTCTCGTCCCGGTTCGTAGCGTTCGAAATCCGGAAACGAAAACAACAACTGACTATCAGTTACATGTATTCTCAGAAATTTCAGTATTGCCTATTGAATTCTGTTCGACTGAACTGTGTGCTCCAAGAGAATTTGATCGTTGAGGTTATTCCAACGACTAAAAGCAAATTAACTGCTAGGCAGATTGGAATAGCCAATCCACTCGGCTGGATATTAATTTACATAATTGTTATTGAAAAGAAATGATTCTGAAAGCTTACGGGCAAGAAAATTTCCTTGGAATGTGGTTTTCGATTCGAATCCGACTTTGAAAGTCCAAATTTAAGATAGGAAATGTCTAAATAGATTTCTTATCACCTGTAGAGATATACGTAAACTAAACCTTGGCACGAACACATATACTCACAGATCGCAGTTGTATTGAGTATGTACCCAAATATCAAAACTTCAACCTGCAACCTAAGAACGACCTCTCATTAGGCTATAACGCGGCAGGTTGGACAGATTATATCGCTGCCACTGAATGAATCCCAGATCGGTAACAGAGCGAATACTGCAGTACGACTACTGAGGTCTAGTGTGGTTGGCCACGTTAAGCCTCTCAATCATGGTTCCCGACTTCCTTTTAAAAATACGATGCCCTAAACACCAAATTCAGCGTTTAGAATTTCAAGAAATTGTTGCTTTTGTGCATCAAACCGTCCACTCAAAAGCGGAAATCTATCCACCTTCGAGTTCTTACCTTACTTTTCAGATATTTTCCAGTTTCTGTTGCGCTGGATCGTCGTCAGTTCCGTTAGTCTCAATCCTCAATCCCTATCGATAGAGACTTTCGAACCACAACTCAGTCAACAGTGACGGTTATGGGAACTTCTTAGCCCCATGAGCAACAGCCAATTTCATCAAATCCAAGGTTTATCCGTACAGATATGTAGAACGAGCGTGCTGCTAGCTGACCTTATCATTAGAGCTCTGAATCCAACTGAATGATGCTCAGTGGTATGCACAAAAGGGTGCCTGTAATAAAGGAACATCGGCTGCATAGTCGGGAGTAGAATAAAGAAGTAAATGAAGCTTCCTCCCACACGTGACTGATGAGCCAGTCGCGATCCGAAGGTTGAAACCTAGCCCGTGCATACAGGAGTTAACTTGGCAGGATAATATCAACTTCGGAGTTTTAACCGAAAATTTTACATATATTTATTTCAAAGACTATTTAATTCGTACTACGCACCTGATAGAACGGCGAATTAATTCCGGGTATAAATTTTGCAAAAATAACTCCGTTGTATTATTTGTTAATAACGAGAATGAGCTGTCTCAGATCATGGATTTTCCAGCTATGCTATCGTTCATGTTGCTCTTGATGAATTCTCCCAGATGGCATTTGCTCTGAAAAACATGGGTGATGGTGACATTAAGATTATTTGGTAGGGTTTCTGCTAAACAAGTCCTCCTTGCTTCCGAAATTAGGGATTCGGCCAGATTCCTTTGCTGTCTCGCAAAAACACAACTGTGAAAATTCGTGTACTGACCGATCGCAGTCTTCCGACTACATAGACCTGTCCCCTTTTCTAGTCAGTAACACATGGTGCGGAAAAAATAATCATTCATTTCTACTTACACTGTAAATTCTACACAGCCATTGTCTGTTGATGAACATTTCCATTGAATAAAAACTGCAAACGGAATGTACATCTTAACAGAAGTTCCGGTAAAGCGTCAACCGTTATCCGTATGCGGACTTGACTAGGGATTAGATATCTGAT
This sequence comes from Fasciolopsis buskii, assembly GCA_008360955.1. NCBI lineage: Eukaryota > Metazoa > Platyhelminthes > Trematoda > Plagiorchiida > Fasciolidae > Fasciolopsis > Fasciolopsis buskii. The sequence continues at coordinate 57,591 of LUCM01005567.1, read as the reverse complement.
CGCAAATTATATAGTTTTGAGAATAGGCACGCTAATGAATAGTGATGTCCTATCGATAGCTACATTTCTTGTCACTCACAAAGTGAAAGGTATCTTTAACACTGGGTATGCAAACTCATTTGCGTGGAGGCTTCAAAAGCTCTACCGACGACTTGGCGATAGGATGGCACGAGGAATTGGTCATTTACAGAATAGGCCGTATCGATGACAGCCGAGACTTCTGGATTCTTGCCACACTAATCTGTGTGTTTCAGTCAGTTCGAACAATTCACCGTATACCCCGGCTATTTGGATTAAGCTCCGTTGCAATAGGTGTTACCTAAAGTGCAGAATAATTTCCCCCATGTCGATTACAATGTCCAGAAACTTTTTAGCGCATTCTTCCCTATTCATTGACACGACTTCTGCGATTTTATCAAAGGGAGTTAATATGAAATTTTCGTTGAGAATATTTTATTTCAGCTTCTCAATATGGATAGGGCTAAGGTAGGCGTAACAAAGCGTTCACGAGTGCAAAATTAAATACCCAAAGATCTCTGTTTGAGTTAGTTACTAGATCTGGTGTTTGACAAAACAAGCGTACAAACGGAACCTTAATATCAAAAATGTTATTCCCACGTCTGGGGAGGTAGAATCAAAACTTAACTATAAGGCTCGATCAAAGTTTGCTCAAGTCCATATTAGACAAGCTGCGGACAAAACTTTCCAGCTGATCGTGGAAAGTGTATTGACGGACCTGGTGTTTGCGCATGTACTATGGATTGAATTAACGTACTTGATTTACTCCGTCTGATTGCCACTTTCAGTACGAAAAAGTCTGCCTGGTGCCCTACACCTACCATGGCCTACAGGAACACCAACACATACCCAGACCACACTATCAGTCGGGATATGAATCGGGTGACAATCGTAACTTAATCGCCCTATCTCTTTACGAGTGAGATGACACCGCACCGACCCAATTCAGATTATATATCTAATACACAACTATGTAAATACAGGCAGACACCAATGAAATTGGTGTAACTATTCCCTACTTCATGGGCTCATGTCTCATAAATTGTTACGGGAGTTTATGAATTCGGGAAACAATTGGTCGCTTGATTTGTGGTCCTGGTTCGACAACGGGCATTTTTTCACAGAAAATCACCTGAGTGATTGCTGATCCAAGAGATCACCCTTTGAGTCACTTTATCCGATCGGTTAGGTACCTGGCATTGGTGGTCTTCGGTCACAGTACGGACGAAACCTGACCCGGATCCTGAATATGGCCATTCAAAAGACAAAATATCCTCACGTTGGGCAACCTTGTGAATGTCAGCGGTTTAACTTTAAACAGCGAGGAAGATATAGGTTTACCACCTCGGTGATCTTCTGGAATATTTTCCTCGTCATCTGCCCATTTAAGGGCACATCCAGACTCAAAATAAAGATGTTGTGAAGACTCATAAACATATTGAGGCTTAGATGAGACTTCACTCTACTAAAGATTTTTCACAGGCTCTAGTAATATAATGTATTCTAAACCACGCTCACCTGACGTTCGTTGACGAGGATCGCATTCCCACGTCCCAGTTTTGGGGGCTCGGCCGATCTACAGTGCAGGAACAATGAACAGCACGTCAATGAAAACAAACAGAACATTGAAAATGAACAAAAACATCAAAAAAGAATGCTACATTCTTCGATTTTCCGCCTCATTCGGAATTATTAGACAAATCTGAATGTATAGCAAACAGGAGATTCCAGTGACCCAAGACATGGTGGTTCACAAGCGATATTTTACACTCTCTGACATCAGATACGGCATAGAACTTCAAGAAGAAGGATCTTGTCGATCGGACGTTACTCAAACAAGATAGTAGAAGCGATACGAATCTAAAGATCCCTGTCCGAAGTCAATTATAATAGTCACCTGATCAATTATTAAGAGACACGCACGGCTAGCTAGCGATTCTGAAAAAAATGGCGCACGAACATGTGAAAACTCGACAGTGTTGTAACTTCTTAAATGAACTAAAAAAAAGATAAATTCGATTTATTAATAGATCATTATAAGGTTGAATAAAAAAAACATGAACCACTTTGAACACTGAAAAAAGATTTACATAGTTGCTACCGGTACTCTGTTTTTTAATACATCCTCCACGAATGAGCGTAATGGAAGCAACACGTCTCATGGTTTCTGAGACGAAATGTACTCTAATGCGGAGAAAAGAATTTGGGTTTTCGTGACCCAGAGACCTGAGCTGATACAGAATCATGAAACGGCTCAGGAACCAGGTAAGAGAGCGAACAGGTCGACCAACACCAGACTGACAAAGATCTGAGATTTATATCTCCGGCCTTTGAGATAGTAAACGCTTCATCCACCCGATCAAACCAGGTCAGAGATGGAAAGTGAATCTTAAAACAGTGAAAAAGTACTGGAGGAAAACCGATGAAAAAGGAAAGCTACATAGGATAGACGACACGGGTCTTCTAGAGACGTTTTCCAAATCTATGACACCAATGAAAAATCTGACAAAAACACAAGCCTTGCGATAAAAGATGAGAATAAGAACTGGATACCTAAGTCCTTTTATCTGGACTGTCAAATTTCACCTACTGACTACGAACATATTACGTGAAAAATTATTCCATAAGTCATTTTTTCAATGTTTCGGCAACTGCACACACTAGGACCAATATTTTTTCAATTCGCACACTAACCGAATGGAAAACATAAGTACCGAATTTTATCAAATTATTAAATAAAAGTATGTCTGTGAATTACAAATTTTGCTGAATACACTTAATGAGTCTCCCTCCTATTTAGACTCTTCTCATTCGAACCTGTCTTGAATAAGTTGTTCGCCGTAATTACCGTGATTCCCACACTAGGATTGGCCAACATGCCGAGAGATTTTCTTACGTTTAACTGGTTTACTTGGCCTTGCTTTTAGTTTCCATCACCCGGAAGAAACCAGAAACGGCACACGAAAGCGCGGGGTTAATGGCTGAACGATGTGAGCAAATAGAGTGTTGTCTGCCGAAACTTTCAAAAGGAAAAATTCAGTTCCCGTTGTTAGGTGATGTTCCTGACGCCCTTCAAGTTGAGAATCTTCAGGTAATTGGCAAAGAATCGGAACTAATGCGAAGTTTCTTTGCCGGAGCATAAATTAAAGGGTACGGAGAGCAAACAACGAGGATAGCTTTTTCAAGGTTCGCCTTTATGTATCCTGTCCTCTCAACGTATCGCCCGCTTTTTTCCTTTTTATTGGTATTTTGTCAACTACTAATCAGTAGTTAGACCAGGAATCCATAATTCGTTTTTAATTTGGCGGGAAATGGCTCTGGATTCAATGACGATAGAAAATTTGCCGGAAATTTTGAATGCACGACTCTGCATTCTCTATGACGATCGAATTCGATGATCTAAATGAAACAGAGCACAAATGTGCTATCCACAGTGCAGTTCATCTTAACAATGTGGAAATAAGTGAATACACACAACAACTATACCGAAAAATACAAATCACAGTGAACAAAGAAGTCAAAAGACAAATATTACTGGCAGAGATTCGTTCACATGTTCTCATCGGCCATATAGGCATAACAGCAAGAAAGAGCCTTACATGTATGAAATTAACTAAGAAACTCGGTTAAGTTTCCATTATCGGGTGTGATGTTGCATTTGTGAGAATATCTGGATGGCATAGTGCCAAGTTTTTTCGAACGAGGTAAGTTAATTGGTTCGCTTTCGCTTTCGCTTTAGCACAACCTCATACGAGGTGTCGGAACGGACGACCATGAATGATGATAATTGAAATATCTCTGAGTGTAGTTTTCGAGTGATTCATGAGGAAACGCAGACGACGGATTCACCGACAAGAAACCCTAGAAGCACAGTACAACAACATCATCTTTGTTAGAAATCGTTATCACAATTACATAAAAATGACTTGAAATCCTGTACCACTGAAAATCTTTAAATTGTCCTTGCTATCGGATCCAAATCACTCCTCCCCTCAAGAATGAGAAGAAAAGTGTCTAGTTGAGTTGCTTAGTTTCCGACGCTATCCCTTTCGGGTTGGGTACATTGGTGTTATCGTTTGTGGGGTATCATATCACAAGACTGTCTCCACTCTACCGTTTTGTGGCCTGGTCATCCATATTATTTGTTTAGTGCCCTACTGCTGGAAGAGATTACCTTGGTATCACATTGTAATAGTATCAAGTCCACAAAGGAATCATAGATCCCGACGGCGTAGAGATGGAAAGGAAAAATTGCTATGTATGATGCATTCTACGCATAGTTTATTTTCTCTTTTCCGCTCATTATTTCGGGTTTTGGCCGTGATTCCGATGGTATGTGATTTGTAGTCATACTGGTGTAGAAAAAGTCTTATAAGTGAACTTTTTGTGCCTTTACTTGCCATGAATTTTCTGGTCTAGTTAGGCTTTCAAACTCATTGCATGCGGCTGGAAACCCATTCTTTGATAGATTTAGATCAAAATAAAATACTAACGCTGTTGATGCGGAAAGTTGTATTACTCGCAAGTAGGCTCTCATTTGACCTCCTACTTGGACCACCGGTTAGTTGCTTATTAATTTAGTTTTCGGATGGACTTTTGTTTGTGAATCGCCTAATGGTTAGCATTGGATCCATCTGTCTTGGGAGACTTACGGTGAACCGCGTCTCGTTTCGTTTTATCCGCGTACAAGATTTCACCCCAGTTTCTGATGGCTTACCAATAACGGCAAATCTTATCTTTTCCGCGCAGAGTTCTAGTTTTTTATAACATTCGAAGTTAACCAATTTTTGTGCTTATCTGATGGACACGGTTTGTCGTAATAGGCACGCAAAGATGAATTTAATATAGCTGTTCTTTTGGTCATTTATGGTGCCACCTATTTCGTCATCAACATGTCTAGATTCCTATGCGTTGTTAGCAACTGGTGTTGCTAAACCGGATTACCTGGTCGCTAATAAGGAGTTACAACGTCCTAGGCCGAGCTGGCTGCCATTTGTCTGATCAATGTGTTCTCCCCATAAACATCAACTCTTCATGTCGATACACTCATTGTTCTCGATTAGTCTGGTTTTTTTCTTTTCCCATTTGCTCGCAGCATTTGACCAAAGAAGTCTACGGAAATGTCGAACAGTGATGAGAAAACAGACTCTATTCCTGTGGATGACTCCTTCGATGAACCGCAGGTAGAAACATTTCTTTATGTGAATTAGATTTGTTGATTTACGATGTGAGCTCCTTATTTCCAATACCTTATGTGAGCAGCCAAATATTGTCATTTGGATTATTTCCCTCCTTTGAAAGATTTGCTGGAGACCAACACTTAGTGGTCATACTTGGTCACATTCGAAATTTTCGCCGCGTTTTGGTACCTTTGGTGCCTAGATTTCGTAAAGTCTTTTTCTCTTTCCGGACCTCGTACATTCGCATTGGCACAGCCATTCTTTTGAACTGGTTCTACTAGCATACCCATCCAATCGCTTCATCTTCCGTTTCCTATGGAATGATTTGCACTATTTTAATAGTAATGTTGATTCAATTTGTGAGGTCGTGTAAGCATCATTTGATTTGATTCGATCACCTATTCATGGGTTTTCTTTTTTGCTGTTTGATGGAAATAACATCTACCCAAGTGGCGGTTGGAGACAATAGATGACATAGCTCAATACTGCAATCATCAGCAGCGCTGTCGTATTCGGAATCCTTCCCTTTCTGTCTAATTGTTCAACTTATTATTTCCTAGTTAATATTCTATTATTCCTCGTTCTCTTCTTCACTTCTGAGTACAGGATGCTGTGAGTTGGCAACCGAAACCAGGGCCTGTTGGTACTAGGTTGGTGGTTGTAGAAACACAGCTGAACGTGCTTATTTGATTGACACCGTTTGAATTAATTATTCTGTATGCGAAGTCATACAGTGCCACCTCAGCATGTGAAATAATTTGAATGCTCTTAAGTGATTATTACACTGTTCGCTCGCAAAAAAATGAGGTGTTCATCAAAAACTATGAAATTAAGTTCAGGCCACATAAAAGGTGACCATGTTCGATGATCCTCGGTGTTTGGCTGTCACGTAAAACGAGACTACAGTCGAAGATCCTTGTCCTTTGGTTGATGTCATCAATCACTAGAATGGATCACTGGGAGAAAGTGCGTGCATTCGTCCAGGCTGTCGTGCGGTATCGTCTGTGGTAATAATGTTTGTCCATATAAGGATGTAGTCTTATCACAAGAACTCAACATCGGAGCGCATGACTTCCGTACAATAAAACAAGATTTACGTTATATCGCGCAGCTAAGATCGTGCGCACTCGAATCAGGGACACGGGAAGCCTCCCAGCAGCTTGGGTTAGAGCTGTCCTTTGCTCTACTTGACATTGCACACGAATATTAAAGGCAACCGAGTAACTCGAACATTTAGGTTCAAAGGGTGCCTTCTCTTTGGTGGTAGCGTCGTTGGAAGTCTTGTTTCTTCTCTCTCGTTTTCCTTTAGTTAGCACCCAAATGTCACCGCATCCAATCCCACTGGTTAATACTGTTCTTCGTCCTCGGTGCCCTTTCAAACTAACCACGTTCAACGAGGGAACATTGATACGTATAGGACAACAGGCGTACTTAGCTCGTATACTGTAGACTCTGTCCATGTTTGCTGTGTACAAAAGACTCGCTTTCGGAATTCTGGCTCTGTCTTTTGGTTGTCATTCCTGTTCAACCCCACGATGAACTTTCACTTGCGCCCTTCTGGGGACCCCGAGGCTGCGGTCTCTGGTCTTGCTGGTGTTAGTGTGTCCCTCAGTGAGAGGGCTGAGGCCACTCCGTTTGACTGGATCTCAGTCATCGACGGGATATGCACAGCCGGATTCATTGGTTCATGCAGAGTGAACAGTCGTCGGTCTGATAGACGCCATTTGTTTCTCGGTTCAGTGTACACCCCCAACAGATTGCATCCCAGATGTTATCAAAGACTTTTTCTACCGAAGATTGTCCAACCTCTTACGGATAACGAAGCCTGGTGATATCGTGATTTTGACAAAAGAGTGCTAGGATTGGTTGGCTGATCTCGAACGTGGCGCATTTAGGAGGTTGTCTTGGTATCGATTCCCGTAGTTCGGAAAAGTAGGGACGGTTATTGTCCCTGTGTTCAGATCGTCGATTGTATCTCGAGAGTACGAAGTTCAAACTTTCGAATCGCCGATGTGCCCGCTATCGAAGTTAGCAACAAACGGTGGGAATATTTACAAGGTTGCCGGTCGTACTGAAGCACTCTCCTCGGCTCGCGTCAGTCTTCAACAGGTTGTTCATGTGCTCTGGTGCGCACTTGGAACGAACGGTGTCACGTCGGTTAAATTGCGGTAAGGTCTGTGATCCGACTTGCTTGTCAGTTTTCCAAAGCGCGCTGACTGAAAGGCCAGAATTGCCCTTGTCTAATAAACGCTAGCTGTTTACGAAGAATGTCCTGAATTCTGTAGGATCAGTGAGTTCTGGCCTGACCAGACGTGTCGCAACACCCTTGGTTTCTGATGAGTCTCGGCGCCTTCTTGATGCAAGCCAGTTGACCCCAGCTGGTAAATAGTATAACGGAGAACAACTCAACACGAAACATAAACTCGCCGTAAGCCTACGTAAGAATAATGAGATTTGGTGGTCTCATCATACCACGAGAAACAGGCGTAACCTTTTTCACCTCATCCGAGCTGTCGATAGGAAATCGCTGGGTGTGGAAGAAGCGATTTTCGACGCTGATGGTTCGCCTATCCATTGCCGGTAGCGTGGTCTTATAAGTTAGACACAGCATTTTGAAGCAACTGTCAGCTCCTCTCGTAGCTAATGTCACAAACGTTCAGTTTTCTGTTTTGATAGATCCACTTTTTGAGGCGAAGATACGCCAAAACCATTGAACATCGAAAGGAGCCGATAAGTGGACTGATACTGCATCCAAAGAGGCATTAATCTTTTGCTGGTGAGAAAAATCACAATCCTATTTTAGCTGTTGCCAAAATGTCACACTGCTGCAAAGGGTATCAGTTACTTTGACCTGGTGTAAGGGAGCTTATCTTTGTCGAAAAGACTATAACTGACCGACGGCCATATGGATCTAACAAGTACCGCATTGGCCAAAAGCATCCGAAATTGGAACATGGATCAAGGAATTGGGGGAAACAGTGAACATATAGCCCTTGGAGTTAAGCAGTAGTTTTATACTTTGCGCAAGATTCGGTACGGCGGTACACAAAAATCATTCAGCGAGAATATGGAACAAAGGAATGCGCTTGTTTCATGTCACCTTTTGAAACTACGCTTAAATCAACATGCCCTAGTTGTGATTGTAACACCACAGCAACATCTATCCAAAAGAGAGAAAGAGAACGAGAAAAAATGAAAGACAGATTGGAAAGTAATGAGTTGATCAACTATACAGAAGAGAAGGGATTTCGAATGTAAAAACGCCACTGGCTGCGGCACTGCGATCGGTTGGAGAGATCTCGTGGACCCGGCAATCTAGCTGAACCTATCCGGATTAATTCTCTAGTTTCATATTCCTCTACCATTTGACCGACCGACCACCATGACTCATCTTCCAAATACTACCTGTCCACAAGAACAGGCCACAAAATGACAACCGACGTTTATTCATAAGCAAAACATTTCTTAACCGCATTAAACTATTCAAATTCAGTACTTCTTCTATGGCCAATCACCTTACGCCCAACCTCAGGGTTATTCACGAAATTCTCCCACCACAATCGACCAACACAGCAAAGCCAACGGTGTTAAAACACCGAAAGATTTTGGATATCTTCTGCCATCAGTGGCCATTTTTCGGAGCCGCATAACAGTACCGACCTCATTGCTATTGTGTATACTCGACTTTTGATCGAGAACTGGGTGTCCTGCCTAGCTCTGATGGGAAGCGTCAACAGCTCGTGCACGACTGATGAGAATTAGCAATCTTGGAGCAGGCTCCTTGTATAGCCCACTGCGATTAACTTCAGCGGTGATTAAGCAAGGGTCATGTGCCGCCGTCCAGCTCCGAGAAGTGAAGTATACGAGCAGACAGTCCTCATAATCAAAGGCATTAGATTTGAGAAGTTAACGTTCTTCTCGCATGAACTGGAACAACAATGTGTCTGGACAGAGAAAATTTATTGGAATGGGATATTCAGCATAATGGTGTTCATCAGAAAGATCGACGATGCCAACCGAAACCGATTAATATTGAGATCTTTGTTTCCTCTGAACAGTGATCTCAGTTTTCACCACGGATGTTCACCAAACTAACTAGGGGAAAAAAGATAGGCACAAAGTAGAACTTACTTGTCGCAACCCGGCGATGTATACGGTGCACGCGTAATTCTCAAATCCTTATTACACGTAGTAGAGTTGTTGGATAAAGCGATTGCTGAAGTTTTGCACAATGCACCCAAGCTCCGCGGAATGGTAAGGATTTTATCCAGCTTCTCCTGGGATGCAACTTGATTTGACTTGCCGCTTGTCCATGAATCGGGGATATTCGACGGGTCGATCGTCTTCGAAGAAGCGCTAGAACTGCTCGCTGTTCCGGGAATCGGTTGCGAATTCAACACTTGTAAATCTAAATTGCCTTCCCGGTAGGCTTTAAAAAGTCCGAATTCGTTCTGCGGTTCGAATCAAATAAGCGAAATTGGTAACAAATGATGAAACACTCTGACAAAAAAGTTAGATAATGTGTTTACTTGCAAAGCTTTGACCACCAGTCAATGCCAAATTTGTGAACTCGATACAAGCAACTTCGGAATATTGTCAAATTTACGAACTACAGAGAGATGAGACTTGATAGCATTATCGAAATCTGTTTAACGAAACTGGAAAACAACAACGTCAACGGTAGCCAAGCGTTTCACAATCTCGCTCACTCGCACGTGCGACAAACCGGCGAAACTACATTCTACACCGCTCTAACCAAGTCGGTTCGATTGTGAGCACGATTGTAAGCGTGGCAAGTCGATCGTGTTATCAACAGAGTACGAATACGTGTAAGACTGCATTACAGTTTAAAAGAAATCTAGTTAGAAAGCAAGAAACAAAGAAATGTCTACCTTCAAAGTTAACAATATCCACTTAGATATCTAAATATCTAATGAATCTCGTAAACTCAAACCAAAAATCTTGAACCCTTAGCCAATGGGCGGTCAAATTTTTACTTAATGGGAGTCAACTGCAAGATCGCGAAAAAAAATTCCACGTTTTCCATCACAATGAGGCCGAACCCTGACATTGCAATAGATGGCTTGACACCAAGGTAGAAATAACTAAGCATGCTGATCTCCTCAGGATTTATATCCAACAACGTATGACAAGTCGATGAATGAAAAGTTGTGCAAAGCACAAATAAACGGTCGATAGACAACTTCTGGCACTCCAATACCAATTAAATGCGTTGCCCGCAAGCCTAAATCCATCACACAATTGACGAGTAGAAGCATGTCACTGAGCAGCTCCTGATCATACTGACCTACTGAGAACTTGTTTTTTTTTCCACATCACCCAGCATTCCAGTTCACGGCTTCTTTTATGACATACTTCAAGAGTGATTGGACAGGTATGGCCCGAAGCCACTAGGACCCACTACACGGGGCGTGTAGGAGGCGAGGGTCGACAACCGTGACCCTGAAACTTGGAATGGAATAGAACTACATAAGATTTCACTAGATCCGGCGTGGTATCGACCCTTGTGACAGCCACTTGCCGTCTACCACCAAAGTGACCGATGGAACTGGGATTCGAACTTCTGACTGTTTTAGTGATGTGCCAAATCGCCTTGACCACCGCCAGTCAAGATTTGGTTGCTGATGGGCTTGACTGTATGGCAGTGTGTGGGTATACCCTTTCTGCTACATTCACAGTGGATGGGCTGAACACAAAACAAAAGCCTAACAGCAAGTACACACCGACCGAAACAGTCAATCATAGAGAGAAAACTTCGGCAAATAAGAACAGAAATGAGGCGCTTTGAATTCCTGTCTAGGATGCCGAAATTCGTAACACGCTGAGATCGTGGATCAGGGTTGGATTCGAATGTGAACAGATAACTGACACACGAAAAAAGAACAAATGAACACACCCATGACTAAACGAACTATACTGCTTGGTTTACCCAGGGTGATAGCCTGGAAGGTCAATGAGTACAGGCCATAAGAAATGGCCTCGTAGTTCGCCAGATATGGAGATGAGAAAATGTACAGCGAAGTTAGGTAAAGTAGGTGTCTCACGCCTTCGTGGTTGGGATCCGAAAGACTTGTCGACTTGCTGGCTGGAGACACCTAAGTATATGGCAGTGAACCGTGAACAGTGGCGATCGTGCTGTCGTTTTCTATCGAATCACAATGATTGAAAACACGTGCGTTTGTACAGTTAGACTGTGTTCCGTGTGTTGGCTGCAGCAGCATCTTATCTTTTCCCGCCTGTGTGGGTCCAATCCCGGTTGCCCTTGGATATTCACTCTTTTTATATAAACGTGTAACTCTGGGAAAAGGCAGCGGTCAGTGAGGCTTGCCTTGCTGTTTAACGCTGAACGATGATGATGATGATGATGATGAGAGGATTTGATCTGCTAACTCAGTCGTATGCCACCACTTACTGCAGACCTCTCGAAGCTAAACACCAGTTCTACCGTGATTTGTTCGGTTTACTTCTAACTGTATGTCCAACGAACTTCGTGATCGTCGTTGGTTTGTTTGGAAGAGAGATACAGAACGGGACATCGGAGGCACATCTTTTGACTAAGCCGAACCAACCAAAAACTGAGATGACATTCCGGTTTGTCCCGACCACAGACCGCTTCTGGAGAACAATTTATTTTTCCTCATAAAAGGCTACCTCGACTGTCCCTTGCCTTCACAACGTTGAACTCATATTAAGCTCATTGTCACTGGTCATTGGCGTCAAGGTTCAATTGAGGACCATCGATCATTCTTGTCCGAGACTGCAGCTTCAGATCACGCCCGAGTTCGCACTCGTTTGTCTGCGTTGGCATCGACACAAAAATCGCCCGTCGAGCAAGCTAATTCTAGAGTGTGGACATCGGTTACAGTACCAATCAGAGAATTCAACTGTCAAAACAAAATGCTCAGGATCCGACCGAATGTTGCCACAACGGCGTCACAAATTCCAGATAATACAAGTCCCACAAAAATGGACATGTTCAGTCTTAGTTGCTTCACCAGGTGCCTAGAGGACCTTCCAACCGGATGCCTCATACAGTGAAATATGTAAATTTCTGAGAATTCAACCCATGAAGTGACCACCGGCAGCGGCAGTTAGGAGAATGAAGGGACAATAAAATGGCTGCGGTCATGGTTAATAGTTACTAACTTCATCGACTGATTAGAAGCATCGGTCCATGAGAGCCGGATGCAAGCGAGGTAGTCAAGGAATTTGGCGACTCACTGATTCACTCTTACCAACGTTGCCTAAAGCGTCAGACAGGACCCCTTTACGAAACAGCTTAGGAGGCCCACTGCTACAGTGGAGCTCCCATCTTACGGTGCAAACTTAACGACACTTAGGTCAAATTACATGGAAATCGCACACAAGAAGGAAAGAAATAAACCACAAGAAAACAAGCTTTCCTTGTATTTTCGTCGTGCATAATTTTTGTTCTGTTTTCAGCGTTTTTCATTCGGAGCATGAATTTTACAAACGGGCCACACAACATTCGCGCCAATGACTTCGATTCTGATCCATAATTTTCAGCATCTACAACCAACGATAATCCCCAACGTATATGTCCCGAAATGGAAGGTGGCAAATACCAACCGTTGCCAAGCCAAAACTAACTCCTTCGTATTTCTACGAGAAGTCATAGCCTGACTGCTGCGTCGCTTCTTCCAGCCTTACTCCGGATAAGAGAGTGGGCGGTGGACAAACATACAAAACGTGTCCAAGTCACCGAAGGCGATGTAGCGCGGTTACTACAGTCAGAGGACGACTGTCTGCACCCAACATATGACGGCATACCTTGGCCTTTGCTCACCTGATATTCCCACTGCAAGGATATCGGTGGTCGAAAACGAAGAGTAACCGGGAATCTTCAATGCAGTTGGGCCAGGTCTAGCAACAGTATGGAAGACAAGGACGAATAACGGCATTCACATCCTCCCCTCGAAGGATGGCATAATGTCATGGCAGCGCCAGAGGTGTCACAGGTTCCGAAAGCTGCTCTGAATTTCACAATTCATGATGCGATCTACTCTCCAACGCCACGTACAGCTGTGGCCAAGCTCCTCCACTACTGACAACCTCAAACAGTTCACTACAAAGGGTGAGTCCAGTCATAGGCAATCCTGATTCTGAGATAGCAAAGCTGAACATGTACTTCCAGACTCTGGATTTCATTTGAAAATCTCACCAGTTTAATTCACTTGAGCCATTTCGTGTGCCAATAACAGCATCAACTGCTGTTCGTCCCTCTCGTGTATATTTCCGCCGTGTGGCTCTCCTAAGACCAAACACAGATTTTAACGGCATGACTCCGATGACACAGAACTGTCCATTCAAACATCATAGTGATTATTCATGAGCCGAAAAAGGCACTGAGGAAAACGGAAAACCACATGAGGTTCTAATGCTGCCGTTGGATTTCGGCTGTATTCTGATTTCGTCCTTAGAAAAACAAAGTCAACCCAACTTCAGTTCAGCCCCGGCCTCCAATACTGATCGGCACTGGTGAACAATTTAGAGATTTTCAGTGGTACAGGATTTCAAGTCATTTTTATGTAATTGTGATAACGATTTCTAACAAAGATGATGTTGTTGTACTGTGCTTCTAGGGTTTCTTGTCGGTGAATCCGTCGTCTGCGTTTCCTCATGAATCACTCGAAAACTACACTCAGAGATATTTCAATTATCATCATTCATGGTCGTCCGTTCCGACACCTCGTATGAGGTTGTGCTAAAGCGAAAGCGAAAGCGAACCAATTAACTTACCTCGTTCGAAAAAACTTGGCATTATGCCATCCGGATAGTCTCACTTTCAAGTCCTCAAACTCAAACACACCCTTATAAAAAACCCATTGGTCTATTATGTTCAGTCTAATACTGTACCAAACCAGCCTAGGCAGAGATAATCGATGCCGAATATCATCGGCATCAATAAGCCCAAAGTCAAAGGGCGATATCAGTTTTCGGGTTTCAAATCAATGTGTCGGACTTGAGAAAGGTCGTTGGAATGAGGAAGCTTAGATAACTGGAGTAATCAATGGCATTTTGAAAAAGCCAAAACCTCAGAAACGTGAGCATGAATACCGAGCCAAAACATCGATTGCAAGGAATGCGATACGGGGGACTGGACAGCTCACTGATTATCCTCTAAGGTTGGCTTAGAGACAGTTTAATTTACATGTGTATTGCGTCTATAGTGAACTTTTCGATGATAGCTCCAACAAGGAGCAGTGCGTGCATATACTGATCTCCCGTCATTAGAAAAGCAGCTCGGAAAGTTAATGGGGTTCAGTACAAAACAAAAGCGATATCCACATATTAATATTACCAAAACTCGTCAAATTATTCGGGAAATGCGAATTCGTTACAAACGAACTTGCGAAGCCACTACTTGGACTACATTCTTATATGGACAAACATTATTACCACAGACGATACCGCACGACAGCCTGGACGAATGCACGCACTTTCTCCCAGTGATACATTCTAGTGATTGATGACATCAACCAAAGGACAAGGATCTTCGACTGTAGTCTCGTTTTACGTGACAGCCAAACACCGAGGATCATCGAACATGGTCACCTTTTATGTGGCCTGAACTTAATTTCATAGTTTTTGATGAACACCTCATTTTTTTGCGAGCGAACAGTGTAATAATCACTTAAGAGCATTCAAATTATTTCACATGCTGAGGTGGCACTGTATGACTTCGCATACAGAATAATTAATTCAAACGGTGTCAATCAAATAAGCACGTTCAGCTGTGTTTCTACAACCACCAACCTAGTACCAACAGGCCCTGGTTTCGGTTGCCAACTCACAGCATCCTGTACTCAGAAGTGAAGAAGAGAACGAGGAATAATAGAATATTAACTAGGAAATAATAAGTTGAACAATTAGACAGAAAGGGAAGGATTCCGAATACGACAGCGCTGCTGATGATTGCAGTATTGAGCTATGTCATCTATTGTCTCCAACCGCCACTTGGGTAGATGTTATTTCCATCAAACAGCAAAAAAGAAAACCCATGAATAGGTGATCGAATCAAATCAAATGATGCTTACACGACCTCACAAATTGAATCAACATTACTATTAAAATAGTGCAAATCATTCCATAGGAAACGGAAGATGAAGCGATTGGATGGGTATGCTAGTAGAACCAGTTCAAAAGAATGGCTGTGCCAATGCGAATGTACGAGGTCCGGAAAGAGAAAAAGACTTTACGAAATCTAGGCACCAAAGGTACCAAAACGCGGCGAAAATTTCGAATGTGACCAAGTATGACCACTAAGTGTTGGTCTCCAGCAAATCTTTCAAAGGAGGGAAATAATCCAAATGACAATATTTGGCTGCTCACATAAGGTATTGG
This sequence comes from Fasciolopsis buskii, assembly GCA_008360955.1. Classification (NCBI taxonomy): domain Eukaryota; kingdom Metazoa; phylum Platyhelminthes; class Trematoda; order Plagiorchiida; family Fasciolidae; genus Fasciolopsis; species Fasciolopsis buskii. The sequence continues at coordinate 42,007 of LUCM01005567.1, read as the reverse complement.
AAATAAGGAGCTCACATCGTAAATCAACAAATCTAATTCACATAAAGAAATGTTTCTACCTGCGGTTCATCGAAGGAGTCATCCACAGGAATAGAGTCTGTTTTCTCATCACTGTTCGACATTTCCGTAGACTTCTTTGGTCAAATGCTGCGAGCAAATGGGAAAAGAAAAAAACCAGACTAATCGAGAACAATGAGTGTATCGACATGAAGAGTTGATGTTTATGGGGAGAACACATTGATCAGACAAATGGCAGCCAGCTCGGCCTAGGACGTTGTAACTCCTTATTAGCGACCAGGTAATCCGGTTTAGCAACACCAGTTGCTAACAACGCATAGGAATCTAGACATGTTGATGACGAAATAGGTGGCACCATAAATGACCAAAAGAACAGCTATATTAAATTCATCTTTGCGTGCCTATTACGACAAACCAAGTGTCCATCAGATAAGCACAAAAATTGGTTAGCTTCGGATGTTATAAAAAACTAGAACTCTGCGCGGAAAAGATAAGATTTGCCGTTATTGGTAAGCCATCAGAAACTGGGGTGAAATCTTGTACGCGGATAAAACGAAACGAGACGCGGTTCACCGTAAGTCTCCCAAGACAGATGGATCCAATGCTAACCATTAGGCGATTCACAAACAAAAGTCCATCCGAAAACTAAATTAATAAGCAACTAACCGGTGGTCGAAGTAGGAGGTCAAATGAGAGCCTACTTGTGAGTAATACAACTTTCCGCATCAACAGCGTTAGTATTTTATTTTGATCTAAGTCTATCAAAGAATGGGTTTCCAGCCGCATGCAACGAGTTTGAAAGTCTAACTAGACCAGAAAATTCATGGCAAGTAAAGGCACAAAAAGTTCACTTATAAGACTTTTTCTACACCAGTATGACTACAAATCACATACCATCGGAATCACGGCCAAAACCCGAAATAATGAGCGGAAAAGAGAAAATAAACTATGCGTAGAATGCATCATACATGGCAATTTTTCCTTTCCATCTCTACGCCGTCGGGATCTATGATTCCTTTGTGGACTTGATACTATTACAATGTGATACCAAGGTAATCTCTTCCAGCAGTAGGGCACTAAACAAATAATATGGATGACCAGGCCACAAAACGGTAGAGTGGAGACAGTCTTGTGACATGATACCTCACAAACGATAACACCAATGTACCCAACTCGAGAGGGATAGCGTCGGAAACCAAGCAACTCAACTTGACACTTTTTTTCTCATTCTGGAGGGGAGGAGCGATTTGGATTCGTTAGCAGGGAGGTCACGGAATCAAGTAGGGCATGTGACAGTCGACAACATAACAGAAATGACTCTACATCGCTAAAAAAACAATTGCTACAAGTATAAACAAAATGAAGGCCATGGTAATTACTGTCACACGAAGTAGCCATACGAACAGATAGTCAAATCTACACTGAACCCGCACACCGAGATACCTTCGTCGGGATGGGAAATCGTAAGAAGCACTAAATTGACGGATTGAATAACGATCTTTTGCAGCCATCAATATTTTGACATTCTTCAGCAAGCGCAGTAACGAAGCCTCAGTGAAGCAGCTCATAACCAACAAAAGAAAATCTCCCATTAAATCAAAATCGTGACTCTCAACTGCACTCGTAATAACTCAAATCAGACTGTGGTGCCGAAATCAAATCGGTTGTAAACAAGTGGAGATGACAAAAATCTTTTCGCCCAAACTAGAAACATTTTCGGTTTTTCAAAAGATTAGCGAAGACGAGCGTCGAGAATATATTCATAGATAAAGGTGAAAATTATGACTGAGCAAACATTGGTGAGGCCGAGTCAACAAGGAAGCGAAACTTTTTCACCTCATAAATCAACTAATTAGATCAAAGTGGGAAAAAGAAACATAAAACGATCTTTCACTCTCATCCATAAGGTGGGACGGATGCGGTCAATGTGTACGTACAACAGACAGCTTGACTTTCGCATTGAAATTTTTCACACCAACAATCGACCAAGTTATTGTCTCAGACGGTTCAATTTTATCAAATAAGATCAGAAATTTCTTGATGGCAACAAGGAGGTTTATTTGGGATTCTTTTATTGTTGTTGTTTCTGTTTTTGTTGTTGTTGTTTTCAGTTGAAAAGCACAGTTTTTGAGAACGTAAATAATGATCACTAAGAAAAAAATACAGACAAACATTGCGATTGCGATCAAATGGACCCATAGAACAAAAAGACACACACACGCATACAACAAATGCTATGATTAAATTCGCGTTTCCGAAATGGCAGAGCATTAGCATTCCTGAATGAGAGCAGACTGATAAAAATACTATTGTTCCCGATTGGAATGGCATTGGTCAGAACAGGAAAGAAATAGATAATTGACAGAAAAGCTTCGGCTTTGTATTGGCACTGAAAAACAAACGGAAATTTCTGCCAGGACAAGTGAATGATGGGTATCATCCACCTTGATATGATGAGCACAGTCCAAGTTGAATAGCAAGGACAGATAATAGAAAGTAACGCACATGCGCCGAAGTGATAGGGAAGTGTACTGAGCATTGGATGGTGAGTGTACAGCTATAAAACAAGGAGAAAAGTCGTCCAAGTAAACAAGAGAACAGTGCGAGGGAGGCAGAAACAAACGAGGAGGTATAAGAATACTCAGAGACAGATTTGAAACAAAATAAACAAAAAAAAGCAGTAGGACAAATAAACCACGTGGATGCCGGCATTCGTTAGTCTATCTGAATTGCATTAATCTCACAGGGCGGGGTACATGTGAAAAACTGTGAGAGACAATGGCCAGAGTGAATGATACGTCGTGATGTTCAAGGATGCACCGAGTGATTCTGTAAACTGTTCGAATCTAGATTGAAAGACGATCCTGGGACGAAGTCATGAGAGTTCGAAATTTTGCAGCTTTGGTTTGGTTCCATATTGAATTCTGCTGGTGTGTGACGGCGAAGCTGTTTGTCTGGTGTCCGGTACAACCGTGCCAGACAATGAACGAATTTGGACAAATGAATGTTGCCGTTATGTTGCTGGATTAGATTGAGGCATCTGAAACAGACAGGTGCAGAGTAGTCAAAGCAGAAACGTAGTTTTGAGTCCATGCAATGTGAACAAAAAAACAAAGCGGTGAAAAATACGCAGTAAAATCCAAATATGAATACAGTACAGAATAAGCCCATCTATTTCCAGAGGACCTGGTAAGTCACCTCGGCGAAGTGTCACGAAGGAATTGAGTCGTTCGGATGATTCACAAAATATGGGTTCTTGACAGAACTGGACAATTTCAGTTTGATCATAGGTCAATGTTTCCACTTTAAAACTGGATATCCTACGAACTGCTTCCGGGGCACATTCGGTGTGATCTCACGATTAGTCCCAGACATCAACACATGAAATTAAGAGACCTAATATCGAAAATTTTTCGTGTACCGAGAGCATAAGTCGGCTGATTAGTTTCGTTTACATGTAGCACACTTCAATAGTCATTTAACATTAAATGTGTGTAACCGACAACCCGGCAACGCTCTCTTGTGTTCTAGAGAATTGACGCACCAATTAGCTGACACAACGGCGTGCAACTAGGAAGTACTACACCCGCATTTCTTACCTCACAAAGACGAGAGGGATTTGGCCAGCAGTCGGTTGGAGGACATACGAGACGTGCTCTAGGCAAATGCAACCAGCCACAGTTTTATTTCCTAGAGACACACAAAATTCATATAACAGTTTCTGTTTAATTTGATGCATTCTGAAACCATTTTCCAAGTAGTTGTCACTTCCTTGAGAGCAAAGCAAAAATGTAAAAGACTAGAAAAATGTTCGCCACTGCGTTTGTTTTAGTTTAGGAATTGAAAGTGTGAAGAAACAAACAGAAAACATTAATGTTGACATATTCACTTACTGAGATTCCAGCTCGGCCATGGCTTCCACCGTACTATCTAAGGCACCTAGTTCAGCCATATGTTGAACACAGTACCGCTTGAGTGAAGGGTCTGTGGTATGCTGACTGACGATACTCAGGACTTGGCTATCCTTGGGATGATTCCGAATTGCTTGCACGATGGGGAAGCTGAATTTGCCCTCGGTCAAATCATCCGCGAAAGTCTTGGATTTATGATACTGTTTGAGAAATCATTGAACAATAAAATTGGAAACATCAGTGGTTTAGGAACGACGAAGTTAACAATTTCGAAAAGAAGTTAGCTGAAACCAATAATTGTGACGAAAAATTTCGATCGAACGGCACCTACAAATTCACACCAATTCAAAGCGACGATTACCATGAACCAGTGCCGCTGCCGTCATGACTCTGAATATTAGGAGTTCCAGTTGCGATCTTTGAAGTCTCCCTAAGAGGTAATTGAAGATAATAGGTGATAATTCTCGTTTTTGTAGTTAGTAGCGTTCCTGCATCCGAAATTTTCGCTCTTCTGTTTAGTTGTTCAACTTTTTATTTTCCCATCAATCAATATTTCTGGTTATTTTCTACTTTTCGAGTAGATGAAGTTCCGAGATGTAACCAAGACCAGAGCAGGTTGGTGTAAAACTGAACTGAATTCTGGACAGCAAACAAAGCAAGATCGATGGTTGTCAAGCGGTCAGCACCGTAAGGTCCTAAGGTTTCCGGCTGGACAATTCGCCGCTCACGCCTCATTTAGCGACTTTTCATAGCTCACCAATTGGCCCCTGGAACACTGCACATTCGCCAAGTGACAAATAATTATCGTCATCACCATCATCATCGTGGTCGTCGTCGTTCAGCTTTAAACAGCAAGGCAAGCCCCACTGACCGCTGCCTTTCCCCAGAGTTACACGTTTAGATAAAGAGAGTGAATATCCAAAGGGAACAGGAAGTGGACCTACATAGGCGGGAAAATGTAAGAAGTTGCTGCAGCCAACACACGAAACACAGTCTAACTGTACAAACGCACGTGTTTTCAATCATTGTGATTCGATAGAAAACGACAGCACGATCGCCACTGTTCACGGTTCACTGCCATATACTTAGGTGTCTCCAGCCAGCAAGTCGACAAGTCTTTCGGATCCCAACCACGAAGGCGTGAGACACCTACTTTACCTAACTTCGCTGTACATTTTCTCATCTCCATATCTGGCGAACTACGAGGCCATTTCTTATGGCCTGTACTCATTGACCTTCCAGGCTATCACCCTGGGTAAACCAAGCAGTATAGTTCGTTTAGTCATGGGTGTGTTCATTTGTTCTTTTTTCGTGTGTCAGTTATCTGTTCACATTCGAATCCAACCCTGATCCACGATCTCAGCGTGTTACGAATTTCGGCATCCTAGACAGGAATTCAAAGCGCCTCATTTCTGTTCTTATTTGCCGAAGTTTTCTCTCTATGATTGACTGTTTCGGTCGGTGTGTACTTGCTGTTAGGCTTTTGTTTTGTGTTCAGCCCATCTACTGTGAATGTAGCAGAAAGGGTATACCCACACACTGCCATACAGTCAAGCCCATCAGCAACCAAATCTTGACTGGCGGTGGTCAAGGCGATTTGGCACATCACTAAAACAGTCAGAAGTTCGAATCCCAGTTCCATCGGTCACTTTGGTGGTAGACGGCAAGTGGCTGTCACAAGGGTCGATACCACGCCGGATCTAGTGAAATCTTATGTAGTTCTATTCCATTCCAAGTTTCAGGGTCACGGTTGTCGACCCTCGCCTCCTACACGCCCCGTGTAGTGGGTCCTAGTGGCTTCGGGCCATACCTGTCCAATCACTCTTGAAGTATGTCATAAAAGAAGCCGTGAACTGGAATGCTGGGTGATGTGGAAAAAAAAACAAGTTCTCAGTAGGTCAGCATGATCAGGAGCTGCATTCTTTCAATCATTCTCATTTGATAGAAAATGACAACACGATCGCCAGTGTTCATGGTTCACTGCAATATCTTTCAGTGTCTCCAGCCAGCTAGTTGACCGGTCTTTCGGACCCCAACCACGAAGACGCGAGACACCTACTTTACCCAAGTTCGCTGTAAACTTTCTTATCCCACGTTACCAAGTCGCCTGGCCGACACAACCCCGACCTGGACGAAATCCGGCCTGTTGTTCGCGGATATTACTCTCGCGAATCGGTGTCAAACGGCGCAGCATTATCGAAGCTAACACCTTAGTAACTATCGGAATTAAACTAATCCCACGATGATTGCTGCAGTCACTCCGTGTACCCTTCTTGAAGATGGGTATAATCAGGGACTCACCCCACGATGCGGGATATGCTCCTGGTTCCAAATATCATGAAGCAAGGTGGTAAGTGATTTCACCAGCACTTCTCCACCCAATTTGAAAAGAACTGGGGGAAGTTCATCGGGACCGGCAGCTTTTCCCTTCTTCAGAAGCCGAATATTTGGCTCCACATCCACTTCCGTTGGGGGATCAAGTGACATCTCCCAAGGATTCACAGCTCCAGACGTCAGACTAAATATGTTAGCGTGTGGTCAGCTAAACTGATCCTTGAAATGTTCTGCCCAACGGTCCAGTCTTTCCTGTCTACCATGGGTGAGCTCTCCATTCTTATCGCACACGACTTCACTAACCGAAATTCGCCGCCCACCGCTGTCGCGTATAAGCTTAAACAGTCTTTGACTGTTACCTGAAGCGGCCGCTTGCTCGATCTCTTCGGCTGCAAATAAAGGGAAAACAAAAACTGTGTTCACCAATAGTTATTGTACACGGTTGTGGAAACGACTGATTTGAGGTAACAAGGAATTTTTTTACGGAGTTCCGGTGATCGAAAAACTATCAGAAAATGTCGTATCCAAACATCCATCCGATTAGTGAATACACGTTGTTTAAATCTGAATTAGTCTCCGTTCAGCAAGATTGGTTGCTGTGGCGCCAAGAATGTCATCAGTTTTCAGCACAGAAGTCTTGTTCGTCCAAAACTGCCCGTGCGTGTTCAGACCACTGTTACATATGCCGAAGTCAAGGATGTATCGCATTGCTGTGTCGCATCGAAATGATTTCAACAATCTGAGATTGTGGATACATCCACGCTATGCCTTACAGATAATGTGGGATAGCGTTGCTTTTGGTGCTGATGTTACTTCTACTTCTACCAGTGCTTTTACGGAAGATGTTCCACGGGTTGCGCTCTACTTTGAAATGACCGGTCATCAAATGTTGCGTCTGAAATGTGGCACCTGTGAGATATGCGCTACAGGGATCTTGTACCAATTATTTCAGCCCGGTAACGTGACTTGGGTATTCACAATACAAATGGAGTCAATCTACTTCAGCTGCAATCAGAAGAAATAAATCAATACCTGTTCTATGCACGGAATTCACAAGAAACCGGTTGCGACGAAACCATGCAAGAACTTCTATTTAGAAAAATGCGAGCATAGACAATAGTTCGTGTTTACAAACATACTAGGCTCCAGAACAGCCTGTGAATGATTTTGTCATACCTGTCACCGGTCTTGAAGTGCGTAACGCACGCTGATTTCCTAAAGTACGTGCTACAAGTAAAACAGCTTTTTCATCCGGACATATCGAACCCGCGTTACGTTTGAATACCTAATTTTCCGTTTGGCTTTAATTTAGAATCATGCGCTGAATTGCAAGCGATTAGGTACTCCATATAACAAGCTAAATGCACTATTCACGCGGCCTCATGTGCTCGTAGCTCAGACTGTCACATCCATCCCCAATGTATGGTCAAGTCCATACCCAGCCCGGAACGGTTGTCAATACCTCGGTGAAATATGCTGTTCTGCAACTTTCAACAAAAACTTAACTTCGTGTTAACGTGCAAATTAACGAATAAGAAGCGTGTGAAAATTCAAAAAAGACCACCGAATGGCGATCCAGTGACGCAAATTGTAGCATAAAAGCAAACAAATTTTTCCTAGAACGACCGAAGTACACTCGCACATTTGTTACCGATCTTCCGGAAGACTCTCCGTGTATCACGCACACTTTAACGAATAAAGCTGCATCTTAATGCGGTACAGTCACGGATTCTTGACAAATCGCGTGATTTTCGAAGTTTCAAGTGAACTGCGAAACAATTCAATTTCAGATCAGTTCAGTTTTTTTGCAGCCATTGACAAAGCACCAGCGTTCGCTGGTTTTGATTGGTGCTTCAAGGCATCGCGTTCAAACAATTTGATTAATAATATGCAACATGACAGACGATTACCGGTAGACTGTTAACGCTTAGGGATGTTCACAACCCCCGATGCAAGCCAAGCGAGCCAACCACGTATGCAATTTCCCGAAAACAACATTCGTTAGCACAAGGCATCCGTATAAATGCCACACCCGAAAGACCATCACATTTTGAGAATTTATTTTTCTGATTCGAGAACAGACTGCATGAATGGTAAAAAGAGAAACATCATGGCAAATGTAAGAAAACAACAAACAAGTTTCAATTTACCAGTCTGCAGATTTTCTGAATTCCCTTTTTTCTGTTTGTGTGCTTTCAGACCAACCGAAGTTTCTATTCCAAAGCGCTAATCACACCGTGTTGCCACAATGTGTACACTAATTGTCCAGTCAATTGGGATAATGAGTTTTCCCGTTCTCTCCCATTTCCGTCTAAAGCCAAACAACCATCCGTAGTCCAAACGGAGTAGCAGGACAGTCATGGTCTTGCTAGTTATGAGCAATCCATGCATAACAAAAATCACTACAATTGTTCCCTTTCGATCTACCGTATTTACACTTTATTTGTTTACAAACCCCAGTTAAACTCATATTAAGGCCTCACAAAGGAAATGCTAGCGCAATTAAATATTTACTTGATCGCAGACTGCATCTAGTCTACCGGAACCGATAGCTGCCTGAAGAAGTGTATCGATCTTCGGCTCAAAAGTCTGATTTGGTTGAAACTGTTCACAGGCTTTAAAAATCTGACTTTACTTTCATCTAATCACGCACATATAACAGTTCTGCTTTGACATAATTTACGATGATTGCCTCTCCATCTTTGCGCTGTGTCCCGATACGGGTACAACAAAGTGTTCTTTCCTATACAATACTCACAAGTAATAATGAGTTATATATTCTGTTCTTTTTTGATTTCTAACGAACCTCAGCACGTTGCATGATAAAATATTGTAAAATAAAACATATACGAAGGTCGGGACGAAAAATCAATTTTTAACAAACAATCACAATGCCAAAAGTCGCGAAAAGTGCTATAGGCATGAAAATTGTTAACACACCATTTCAATAAGAGAATTTTAATCTAAGAGATTTTCAATGAGCAATCTGTCTTTGGGCTGCCACATCACAACACCGTCTACTTAACAAAAAAAAGAAAAAAAAGAAATGGACAAAGTAAAAGATCACGACCAAAATAATAGGTTGAACAATTACATGGAAGATATCTACTGTGGAAACGTCACCGACCACGATGTTGAGCCGTATCACCTAGTGTCGCCAACTGTCACTTTGGAGGATTTCATGGACCTCAACCCGGTAGTTTAACTCCACCCACACGATCCAATCCATTGGTTAAAACTTTCATTCTTTTTTCCATGTCATCGACTGGCCATCTCAAACCATTAGCTGACCGGAGAACAGCGAACAATGAGCCAGTGACTTTGTGGGCGTGAGCAAAATATATCTCATTCATTTCAATCTAGTTTGACTCAGTGCAGCTTGTAAAGGTTGATCCCTACAGTACGGAAAACTTACGCCTACCATGAGTCACTGGGAAGATTCTACCGCCATAGTCTACTGATATTATTAACACGACGGTGTTCACATACTGAAAGTCGTCGCACATCTGCTCTTAACGGTCGGGCGTCTGGGTCGTAGAGCAGCACTTTAGTGGTGCTGTGCACAACGTCAAAACGTTTACTCCACGGAAAATAGAGCGTTGTGGTGGGTGAAATGAATGAATGACGTAATCACATAATGGTCCGATGGGCCAACAGTGGGAAGAATGGGAAAATTTGAACAGAAATGAACAGCGATGGTGAAGACAAGATTAAGAGTATGAACATCGTCGTAAGATCGGTCGGATATAAGCGTTAGGTCAATTGGTTGAGATAAACGGTTGATCACAAGAAATTTTTCTGCTTCGCGCTCCTGACCAAGATGTCAGAAGAGTGTGCGAGTCAGTCACGATTGTGAACAGTGAAATATCCTAAGAGAGTAAGTATGATTTCCGCGGTCTGTAACTAACCAATGTCTAGCGCTTGAAGTAAATAAATTAACAAAGAAAGAACTATCACTGTTGGGGAATGATGAACAGCGCGAAAGTAATGAATGAAGGAAGAAAAATGGAGGTTCAACCACATGTAAAAACTTGCCTCGAAAAAGACTACCCACGGTAATCGAAACGTTGGCACATTACATCTACCAACAGCAGTTATTAACATTATATCATTCACAATAAAAACCAATACAGGCGTATCAATTTTTCGATACACTCCTTACGTCATACAACCAAATGAGTTGAAATTCGCGATCTGAAAAGTCGAGAACCGGTAACCATTAGGTGCCAGATGAATGAGGACAAAAAGAGAATCGAAAGTGTAATTTAGAAATTAGAGGTGCGAGATAAGGAGGCCTGAGTTTTGACGAAATATAGAGCAAAAGGAGAAGAAGGCAGAAGGATTCTGTGAACACAATCCATGTTCCAGTTCAGTCCGTGAACATTTGTGAAGATAATGAGTTCATGTTGAATTCTTTAGTGCGCAGTTAGAGCGCGAGAAACAGTAAACATAGTTGTAAGACGCTATGGTTTGCACGAAAAAAAAACTGGAAATCGTGATCCTGGGAGTTGGAGTGATGAACCACGTAAGGTCTCAGTAGTACCAGGCATGACAGTGAGCCCAAAAACAGCACGCTCTTCTATCACTTCAGAATTGATGTCCCTTTTCATGCAGACGTCATGAGCAGAACCGTAAGACGAATGGAAAGAGGTTGGTTATACGGTAGGAACGTATTGATTCCAGAATATCCGCTTTGAATCTACGAAGTTCATTAGACCCATCTACTGTATGGATAGGCGGCTAGTTATCGCATGCTCGACGACTAACAATGATGAGGCATTGCAACTTTTGATATTAGTTGGCTTGGTGCCATGACTAAATTGGTGGTACTGTACGCAGTTTTGCATCGTTCCTGACGTCATTTGATACTAGTAACGTGGAATTGTTAGACTACCAAAACTGCCTCATCTATCCGAATTAAACGAAGTGCCTTTTCCATCGTATGCGTCGAGGCTGAGGGGTGTGAGACCGGCAGACTGATGAGAACAAAAAGCCATAAATTTTGAAGACAGGGGTGGTACATATATGAGAAGTTTCAACCCTCGTCTTGATCGTCCCAAAGCTAAATGAAGCTCGTTTAGTGGTTGCCAGTGCGCACGCAATGATACGCCGTGACCAGCTGATAAACTGATAAACATCGGATTTAACCAGTGCGTTCCGACAGTACAAGCAGCGTGAGAATGGGTTTGGTTTCTTGGCTATGAATAGCTAAGCGACACGGAACTCCAGAGAGGCAAACCGAATGAAACACACGGTGAGTTTGTGTGTACTAACTAATCAGCGTGAACAGACGGGTTTTCACAAAGAGGCACGTCAAGTTGGAAGCCCAACTAGTAAGACAGAACAAACAGGCGATAATTAGGAAATGCGATGAAATATATGGCAATTAAAATAAAAACATGCACCCATTATTTTTACAAATGAATTTTTCTGGTAAAATTAGATTTTTATCGGCCTGATTTGAATGTTCAGGCTACAGGAAATAGAAATAGGCGAATGGTGATTAGCAATAGACGCGACGGATGATCGGGGATACTATAAAAAACATTCGGTGTTTTATCGAAGATAAGCTTCGTTTAAGGCTTTGCATTTTACGACAGTATATACTCGTGTAAAGTTGCGACAGGTCAAATGTCATAAAGAGCCGGGGAACAGAATCATCGTCCACCTTCAAAGCGTTCGGCGCTGGTGGGATTGCAATCTCCGGATTTTGAAAAGATAAACGTTTAATGCATTTCACTACGGCTGAATTGCACATAAAATATTGCATCATGATGAGTGATATCTAAAAATCACTAACGAAATGGCCTGTAGAGTGGGCAGTCAGTTGACGCTTCGGGACAAATTTTGCCTCAGTTATCAATCGGCTCGATGACAGTAAACCAAGTTAATTGGTACGGAGCAACTTCAATCTTCCTCCCGAGAAACTCTGATCTAATCTACTGTATGCATAACAACATAACCATCGACTGAGCATTGACAAACTTTAGCAGTCGCACCATTTTCTGCAGTCTAAGTAAAAGGGAAAGACAGTCAGTCCTATGAGCTGACCTATATAAATTCCACAAATATAGCAGTGGAGATTAACAATTTCCAATTTGAAGCCTACTTATTCTCATCTTGAAGCTCCACTATCCATTAAGGGTCGACTGCACACAACATCTGTGAGATCGGTTTTGTTATGCGATTCAGAATCACGGTGTTTGATCACCGGTGTCATCGTAGCATTTCCAGAATATAATGCGAGTTTTATTGACAACTTCGAGATTAGGCGTACGATATTGAGTCACAGCTCGATCGGTAGAATAGGCACCGAAAATGAACAAGGTGTAAAAAAATTATACGTCCTCAGAGTGACCAATTCGGTGTGTTACTGACCAGGGCAGACAGCGGCTTGACAAATTGCAGAGTATGTCAGTCCATAACAGGGCAATCGGGTGCGGAAACCTGGGTCAGTGAGCCGCGTTGCTTTAGTTAGGCTAGATTCTCTGGTCGGAGTCTATGAGATCCTCCGACGGGATGAATGGATATAGTAGGTGATACGAATAAGGTCCCTAGTCAGTAGTGTTCATGCATTCAGTTCGCCAATACGCAGACCTCAGAAATTGACTTCATCCTTTTCATCCATTACTCTTCGTCCACTTCGCTTCCAAGCAGTCGATGCACAAGGTCGACACCAAGACCAGAGCAAATTACTGCAAGTTTACTGTTCTTAAACAAAGACAAAAATAACAGCGGATGTGCATTTTATCGCCGAAAATCCGTTGAACATTGACTGGCAGATTACTTACCGAATTATCGATCATATTTGCGTAGTCGTCTCGAATTTGGAACAGCAGACCCAAAGTGTCCACGAGAGGCTTGAAATTGCTACGAGTAAGAGCAAGAAAGTTAAGATAAACAATTCGGATAATTGATTCTCAATAGAACAGAGCAAAAACTATAGTTAATATAATACAGTATGGGTTAATGTTGACTAGCGTTTATGAGCTCAGCACCCAGAACACACGCTGAAATCAAGTCAAATACTATTCCAAGGTTCGTTGTGCTCAATCAGGTGGGAGGAATGGGACTGCCCACAGGTGAGGCTTGTAATATTCATCTGTGAAGTAATCTAGTTCGGAATATAACAATTTCGCTGACTTATTGAACTCCTTGGCTGCAGAATTCCACCAAAGAACAATGGAAAGTAGACCATGTGAGAAGTATTAACAAAATGAAAACGAACAGACTTGGAAATGACCCCTGATATAAATTTATATATATATATATATATATATATATATATATATATATATATATTCGGGAAATGCCGAATATTGCGCAGTTGGATGTGTTGGGCGCAGGATAGACCTTTCCTCTCAAACAGATTACATTCAGAAAAAAATATCATATCTATTTATATATTTTGCACAAATCTATACCTTAGTATTATCGGAGTCATCCAGAAAGACAAAACAATGAGCAAGAAAGAGGACAGGAAAATAATCCATGGACAGAGTTCACCACACATGACAGTATCCCCACTTCATCAGCTATCCATCGAGATCGACGATTGCTTTGTGAGCTGGATACTACCCGGTTGATCGAACCGGGGACCTTGGCCCGAGCGTTTGACCAAAAGGTCTAGTCACTAAGGCAAAGGGACGATCGGAGGGTTACGTATCCCACTAGGGATCAGTGGTTGATTGTTCGGTTCATGCGCCCTTCGGATGGGGTTAGACACCTCGGATGCTCAGTTAACTGCTCTGTCACAGACGGCAGTGAGCACAATGTCGCACGCTTGCACGGCGTCCGCAGACGGAGAATCGATGCACAGTCTAATGTACGCTGACAAGACAATTCCTCTGATCTCGGATTCACCGACTCTTCCTCTAACACGCTCGCTATTTAAACCTGGAACATAAAACATGAGCACTGTGATGCACATTACCCGTTAAACTGGCTTAGCTGGGACCGAGGGTAGTATTGGTGTTAGCATGCGCTGTCTACAGAAGAGCCGCATTCAACAACCCAATCAAAAAAGTAGACGTCGACCAATAAGGTTGTTACTTATCATTTACGCCGCTCTGGGGACAGAAGCCGGGGCTTCCGGTCGAGCGAGTGCTGGCATATTATTGAATGATAGAGCCGAGACTGGAAAGAATCACTGAGAAACCTTCTCCAACGGTTTGGTAATGTTATGAGAACACCTGCGCAGCGCATGCCGCTTTGTGTATCATTGGCGCTCCCTGGGCTTGACTGGAAGAAACAGCGCGAAGATCAAGCGACGAAGAATTTAACAAAATCCCTACCACGTGTAGCACCATCTCGATTGTCAAGTTGGGGCAATAAGGACCAAGAGGAATACCGGTACGGATGAGGCTCGACACCGAAATCGGTGTCCGAAATGCACTTGCTTTCGTTATAATTAGTGAGAGCAAACAACATGTGGACAAAACGAAAAACTGTTCTTTTTCGTTTACTGCGCTTTCACTCTTTTATTCGCCCTGAATCTATTTACCTCTACCTCCTCAACTGTGTCATGCATTGTGTAGCAAACAATCTGAAATATGGCAGGTGAGAAGACCATATATGGGATATACTTGAAGGAAAGCCGGACTTCACGCCAGCGTCACTGGTGTCGCAGAATCCTGTAAGCTACTCTGGGTTTTGCTGGTCGTCAGCTGACCTAAATGCCGAGATCATCGCGAACTGTGGTTAAGCGCCCCAGTGACTTAAAGTTATTGATTACTTGCAACAGATCACCACAAAGTCAGCGCTAACAAAAACTCCTTCCAATCTTGGAGAAGTACCGTACGCTTTGAACGCCCAAAGCACATCGTATTAGTACATTTCAATATGCCAAGAGATCGAACGCGAGTTGAACTGGTTTAACTGTCGTTCAACAGATCAATATTATCGGCATACTTTGTTACCCAGGAAGAGTTCAACTACGCCGTCCGGCAGAACAGAAAAATCATTCTGTAGATAATCCTCTATGACAAAGGCAATAAAAAACGAGGATATAGAGCAGCTCTGGTGTACCCTAATGGAGGTAGGGAAAGCCACCCACGAAAAATAATCCAACCTGAGATGTGACAGTACAATTCATCAAAGGCCGACGAATGCTTCTCAGATAGTCCATTCCTCGACAAACAATACAGCAATGCAGAGCTACTAGCAGAGTCGAAGGCCATGAGTGTCTAAAAATCTAGCGTCTTTGAAATCCATAACGATGCTCTACTAACTGTCGGAACGTGAATGATTAATCGACGCACATAAGACTGACGCGAAATCCAACCTACTCCCCGCGAGTTGGCTCATCACACAAGTCGTACAACCAACGCAGAATGACGGAATCTAACAACCTCGAAGCTGCTGAGATTAGTTTTACATTCCTATGGTTAGCGCAATCGCCACACAAGACCAGTGCAACGAAGAGGATCAAAAGCAATTTTCCATATGCAGTAACACATTCAAAGTACCAACCCGTGGAAACAAAAGAACAAATTCCCCAAAAAACTCAATTCGATTATTATAAAAAAGCTGCAGAAAGACTATCAGAGTACGACCCATTGGAATGTCCTAGGGATCGGATTTGTTGCAAATCCCCTCATTAGAAAACGAATTCGTCGAAATGAACCAAGGAAAGTATGCCGGAACACCTGCTGAAGGGTCAGAGGCTACGGTCCAGTTGAACCCCCAAGGGTATAAGTCGCTACCGTTTATTTTCATTGGGTAAATTATCTATTTCAAAAATTTCCCCGCTCACACTCAATGCGTTCAAACTGGTGACTCGGATAAAACGAAACAGCTTGCGCGAATTTCACAGAACGACAGTACTTTTGATATTTGATGCGAACTGAGACCAGCAGATTTCCCGATCTCAAAGCAGACCTCCTTCGACTTCACGGCTCGCTAGGGGCTATGCGTTGTAGGGCTCTCTGTCTGACGGTATGGAGTGGAATGCGACTCAGACGACAGCAGAGAACTTCCTAAAACAAGTGGATCAAATATCTGAAACATCCAGTCAGCCAGTTGATGAGAACAGAAAGAAGACAAACCTTGCCCGATGCGTGCACATAGTGCAATACTGTCGGCCACCTAAGTGAAACACCAGTTTACGTATAATGCGTTGGGAATGTAGTCCGTGAACCACTCATGAATAATGAGTCTGGCTAATTTCAGGGAAATCAGGTAGTTTGTAGTAGTTGCTATTGCGAACGGAAACGGTAGAAATCGGATTTGATCAACGCGGCTTCGATAGTAGCTTCGAATTCTGATTGCGTAATCGTACTTTGAGTCAGCGAGTTGTTAGCTTGAGGGCTTTTTATTTTGGTGCGACACCATCCAAAGATCATAAACAATCGGCAATATACCCAACACACACAAACACACACCGTCCATATGGCGTTTTCATTCGCGCCCATTACGGCTAACTGTGCCACTGGAAGTGGAATGTGAAGTGCCCACAATCAACAACCAAAAATTCCGGCTTTTGGAAGTTCAAGTTGAGCTGTGGAATGAAAATATAAGAACAAACTGAGATAGCGCATAAGATCTACCGGGTCAAGCACAACAAACCAAAGACAAAAGTGTCACGTAGGTCTCTGGGTTCATAAATCTGGGTGGGCTTGACTGACACTGAGCAGATTACAAGATACCAGAGATTCAGATGTATCGATAAAACTATGGAGGAACGGCGACCACCTCTCACTGGAAGATGAATAAGAGAAAATATATTTGTTCTGTGCCACCAAAAGCCGCCGAACTGAGAACGGTCATTTAATTATCCCGCTGTCGAATACCAGACGAGGGTAAACCGGACGAAATTGTGTACACTACTGCCTTAAAGAACTGCACCCAACACCCGTGCCCGTTCGAATGATAACGTCCGAATAGGTTACACGAACGAGGAACAGCTGAAAATACCGACTTACGCTTTGTTATCGGAGAATAGTTGCATCAAACGCACGGCCAATCCGAAAAGACCACCGGTTTCTAGGACGAAAAACATAGGTTTCGAGCATTCCGAATGCATAAATGAATGAACACTGTAAAAACACCGTAGCAAACTAACTTGGCCGCATCTGCCCGTGTAAAAATAAAAGTATCATCGTTAGAATCGGTCAAAATGCCTGGACTGAGCAAGTACACTCCTGGTAACTAGTCAACTGTAACTAATAGAACAGAATTTTCTCGTACAGATCGAATGAAAAAAAAACAAATCAAAAGTTTCAAGCACTGCATTCCACTTATAAGCTTGAATGAAGAAGTCAGAAACAAGTCAATGCAGTCTATCCAAAGCCATTTTGCTGTATCTGAACATAGGCATACTCCATTCAAGGCCGTTTTTATATTCAGTAAAACAACCACTAAAAAGTGAAGAGAAACTGGAGTAAACAATAGGCCACAGAATGGGGATGTCAACGAAAATCGTCGTCATCATCATCATTCAGCGTCAAACAGCAAGGCAAGCCTCATTGACCGCTGCCTTTCCCCAGAGTTACACGTTTATATAAAAAGAGTGAATATCCAACGGGAACAGGGATTGGACCTACACAGGAGGGAAAAGACAAGATGCTGTCGTAGCTAACACACGAAACAGTCTAACTGTACAAACGCGCATGTTTTCAATCATTCTGATTCGATAGAAAACGACAGCACGATCGCCACTGTTCACGGTTCACTGCCATATCCTTCAGTGTCTCCAGCTAGCTAGTCGGCAGTTCTTTTGGACCTCAATCAACAAGACATGAGACACCTACTTTACCTAACTTCGTTGTACATTTTCTCATCCCACGTTTCCACGTCATCTGTTGACCTCCACATGACTTCCTCCATTCGTTGGGAAGAACCCAAAATAGGGCACGATATGGTAGACGAGTGTTCGCCATACGAAACACGTGACCCAATCAGCGTAGTCTACTAAGTCTTATAAGCTGAAATAAGGTATTCTGAGAGCCGGCACCTAGTACTAGATCCCCGACCAGCACGTTACTCGCCCGGTAGGACAATGAACAGAAAATGGTGCAAAATGTCCAACTACCAGAGTATGACTAAACGAATGGCCTATTCATGCTGCCATCCAGTTCTTGTTTTGTAGAAACAAATCGTATAGAGCATGAATTTCCAACAAAGCTGGCGTCGCGCAGTGACATGGCGCTTTAACTCCACGAATGCTCGGAGTTAGATTGATCATATCATGGTAAACAACAGCTGACGCAGCTCCGTCGAAAACCCGTTACATGCAGAGTAAGATCACGTATTAGTTCTAGTGTGATATTCACCGCCATTCAATGGTCATCGACTTAAACGCCAAACCAAGTTAGCCGTATGACATTTATCTGATCCGAATGTTCGCATCCATTGCAAACGGAAATTGTCAACTGAGCCACAAACTCCGTCGAACAATAATTCTGAAGAGTTTTAGGATCCAATCAAACGGGCAATGCATCTGTCGGCCGGTTTCACCTGAGGTCCTGGATCCGATGTTCATTAAAGATAATGGATCTGTTTAATATCAACCACGGGAACCTGAGCACTAACTGTACATTTTCCCATTCCATGTCGTTACGTCATCTGCTGACCTCATTGTGTCGTCTCCTACTCCCAAAGAAGAACGGAAAACAAGGCACAACATGGTACACATACGTTTGACATGCGAAACACGTATAACTCATTGGGTATGGCGGACGGTTACTTCTTGAAAATCCAGTCGCTAAGATGGAGGATGAATAGGGTTTTCAATCAGAGCTTGTGGTTCTAAAAAGAACCTGTCCGCAAGGCAGCAAAAAGTGCCTTGGTTGAGGCGCATCTACTTGGATCACTTGCTCTTGCACTCATTGAGTTGCCAACTCAAATGAACCATAACCTGAAGGACCAGGAGATTACTTCATCAAGCCTCTACCGACTGACCGTAGAGGTATGCTCGGATATTTGACTAATGTATAGTTCTTTGGGTCCCGAAGGTGTACAAGCTGTCACATCACATCACTGAGGAGCATTAGAGTGCGAGTAAAGTTGTACGACGATTGACTAAAATTTGACACTTATAGATCAGCCTACTGATATCAATAGGACTTGTCATTCACTTGAATTCTGGCCGTTTCCAATGGTGCCTTTACGGAAAAACCAATCACACTGAATGCAGTTTGAATGCGTACCAAAGCAAAAAAATATTTCCGGATAAACTGCACCAGAAATTTCTTGATTTTTCTATCCAAATCAGCTGGATCGATTTTACATCGAAAAAGAAACGAAAAGTGAAAAAAACCTAATCTATTTGTCCAAAATCAATTTAGAAGAAATGAATATCGTAGTAATAGCATACTAGCGCATTCTCATATCCACGGTTAGGAGTGAGGTACAAGTGTTTGACAAGTATGATTAAGATCAGAAGACAGGAGTGAATAATCGCCCACTGGCATCAATGGGAACTGACGAATGATATCGACCGACGGCAGGTGAAAGGACAGTTGAGTGATTCAAACTGGTCCAACGATCGCAGAAAAGTATGGTTGTCGTCTGATTCGATAAAAGGAGTTCGATCATGAGATGCGTATTGAGATTTCCCGGTCATCATTTCAGGGAAAGGAGAGATAACAAAAAAGTACCGGTAAAATATGATTCCGCACGGCAGGCTTCACCCAGCCAGGAGAATTGCTGTTGGATTAGAAAAATGATGCTGAAAAAACAATGAGTCTCGAAGACTTGCTGTCAAACAGTGTTCCGCGAAGGAAGAAAACGGCTTAAAAATGTATATTTGCTTCACTCGAATCACTATGAACAGAAAACAATCAGTGTAGGAAAAAGACGGAGAAGTAGAAGATAGCCTCGCAGTACTTATAAATGCAAGTTCTGTAGCAATCGTTGAACATACAAAACCCAAAATAATTAATAAGATAAACATGTGACGTCCGTACCATTCATTGGCACATTTGACAATGCTCCCATCCTGGCCGAGTAACCAAGTAAGCGGCCTACTTGGAACCGATCAGCCCAGAAAGAATCATAAGAAGCAGCTCCGCTGAGGCACCAGTAATAGCCACTCCCCCCGAACTGGACTGAGTTATTAATAATTCATCCTGGAGTAGTGTGCTTCAGTTAGGATAATGTCAACCAAATAACGTCACATTTGGCAGACGTTTGGTAACATTGAGAAATGACCGGTGGTGGTTGAATAGATGACATGTTTATCAGTCGATGATATGCCGTGACTCGAGTTGTTATCACATCTGATCCACTGAACTCTCTCGTGCATCTGTACTAATCCAGAATTCATACTAAACTGTAACGATCCCGCAGGCATTTGAAGTCATGAAATATTTCGCGCATGAAATGAACAAGCCATGCCTCTGAGCGATCGAAGTGTTTGTGTGTGTGTGTGTGTGTGTGTGTGTGTATGCTCAGCATCAACTGAGCAGAGGTTTTAGGGAAACCCAAGAAAACCAACTGTGTTCTTATAATAAATAATCTCGTTCGTGAGAAAATAACATTCTGAAATGTTGTGATTGCTGAATGAGTCAGGTGTTATAGCGAATGGGAAGCCCATTCGCACATGACGCCTAGGACAGTGGGATCAACGTTTGAATGTGTATTAGATTCATCACACTTTTTCATATATAAACCCAGCGACAAAAGTTTTCAACTTGCCTAATTTTCTCCAATATCACCAATTCTTTGTGCAGCAGTATGGAACTTCCAAAGATGGATTTATAGAAGAGTAGCTTATATTAAGAAATTAAAAGAGAAAACCGAAAATTTTACCGTACTCCTTCGCTCGCTGCCCCAATAAAGCCAGCTACCAGTGAATGAAGTTGCGGCTTCTTCCCCGAACCTGAGTGCACCTTTTGGGTGGAAATTTTACGAGACTGTGAACCAAATCGGTTGAAATTCATTCGTCCCGTAGTGACCGTTAACCACAGCATGAGCACGTCAGTCAGCATATCAAATCTCATTGGCCAGGCGGTGGTTAACTGAAGTAAGCATGTACCATTCAAAAGCACCAGAATCGAATAACAGATCTGCCGGTCACTTTGGTAGTAGACTGCAATTCGCTGTTACCAGCCTCGCTACTGTGATCGACTTCCTGAAACTTTAGGTGATTCTGTGTAAAACCAAATTTAGGGCCACGATTACTGGCTTCCCTTCCGGTCTTGTTCACCGAGCCTTAGCGGCTATGGAGCAAGTTCTTATGTTTGCATTCATAATCCACGTATATCATATAAATGATTGATTTACTCAGCGACCGTAACGGAAGAAGAATCGAGAGAGAATTGATTTTTCCGGAGGTCAAGAAACAACAGTTCGATACAACTAACTTTCAACTCCACTACCTATGCACCAGTGAACAACATCTAGTGTGGCGACTATTTTCCAGTAAGATTATTTGACGTTCCACAACCCATATCTAACCAGAAGCCGGTTATTCTTCCGAAGAAATACAAATTATATGAGGTATACCGACTCGAAAGTCGGAAATCCAAATAAACGGATCGAAGTAGGAATAAAAGACTACTCTGAAACGCGAATGTTCCTTGATCGACAATAAAATGCCACAAGAATTTCACAGAATTTACGCCCAAATGGTGTTCCGAGCTGATGGGGAGAAACGGACAGTCCGTTCACTGTTAGCCTGATTCGTTAGCACAGAAGTCAACGGGGTCGTTCTAGTAGCAGCCGCGTTAATCAAATTTCCTATCTAGGAGTTTCGCAACACTAATCAGATAACATCCAAAGATATACATAGAACTGGAAACACTGAGAAATACTAACGGAGTCCGGAGTTTTTCATCGCGAGGTTTATGATTACTGTGGATACGCCAAAAATCCTCAAAGGCAGAAAACACCTCGGAACAGGAACCAGAAATCATGACCATGCAGCTAGGATTAGTGTGTGAAGATGGCGTGCGCTCGTTGCTAGAGAACTGGATGAAAACCAACTTAAATCACTGAATCCTGAGATGACGAACATATGGGACCAGTCCAGTTAATTCACAAATTTTCTTCATTCACTACATTGGATGGATGGTCAGCGATACATATATAACCAGCCAGCGACTATTACACAGTGTTGTGAAAGATTAAGGGATGATGAGTAGATTATTAATTCTAGAACGTTTCTGACAGGTAAACGCAGCATGACATCGTTGAGACCATTAGTCAGATTACGCAGGCAACGGTCAATGATGCATCGCTGGGCAAAAGCACGCGCATAAAACAATTTGTATCTGTCGCACACCGACAAAGAGGAAAAAAGAACTTTGTGGGCTAGGTCGTGAAAATCAATAGGAAATCACTGGAGAATCACTCGTAAGTTCTGCGATGTTGAATAACAAGGTACGACTGCCAGGCCCTGATGAGCCCTTCATATGAATAGACAGAAATAATCAATGCTTACTACGAACAGCCATGTTACGATATTCAGATTCCGTAGGACAATGGGACGAACGCCGCCAAAATATGTCCATTCCTTGGCCACGATGCAATTCAATCATTTGCTCTAAATTATCACAGAACAGATCGTGATGGTACGCATACATATGAACAGTGATCGATGCGGAGACAAGATCACGATCAAAACCAGATATCAAAATACAATTTTGTATAATCCAGATTCATCCACATAAATAACGTCTGGAAGAACTGTCAAGCAATGAATGGTACAGCAAGTCCCGAAGATTCCATTCGTCATTTAGAAACACGTTTTTGCAGAGTAGTTGGTTGACTAAATGACTC
Organism: Fasciolopsis buskii; assembly: GCA_008360955.1. NCBI lineage: Eukaryota > Metazoa > Platyhelminthes > Trematoda > Plagiorchiida > Fasciolidae > Fasciolopsis > Fasciolopsis buskii. Next base: position 19,022 of record LUCM01005567.1, on the reverse strand, counting down.
TACTGGGTGTTCGTCCATACTCAACAAATTTAAGGTCCTAATTAGCACTTGTAGAACCGGCGGCTGTCAAATAGAATGAAAGTTATGTTTTCAATAGCAGGAAGCAACTAGTCCTATATTTGTTCCGAAAAACCCAGGGAAAACACAAAAAGTAGGGCACCGGTCGAATTTTCCCTTTGATGGCTAAACTAATCCACTCAAAAGACAACCGATATCCCCTGGCACTAGAATTCGGAAACTCCCTTTTACAATTTCCACATGAAATCCCACTGCCGACAGTTAGAAGCAAACCGGGCAAACGTCTGATTACGGTGTACAACACTGGTATATACTACAACGATGAATCTAGTGCTTTACAGCGTAATTCCGGCTCACAGTGATATAAATTTGGTTACAAAAAGTAACAACGAATTTGATGAACACAAATGCAATTCGAATAATTTGAACCAACTTCTAACCTAATGAGAAAGAAATCAAACCACGAATAAATGCAACTTGATGCAGTGGATTGTCGGCGAAATTACTGGAAGCCCGGGATACATAATAAATGCACCATTTCAGAAAAAATCTCGCATTAATGGACCGCCTCCAACACTCGCATGCTAAACCTTATGGGACAGCGAACTTCCCTTTACAGAACGATGGAATAGTTAAAAAATCCTCAGCCGCAGCTTCGAAATACGCACATAAAACCACACTTATTTAATTGGCCCCAGTAACCTAGACAAAATCCTGAGTCTCTCACTTCACTCTTCGCGTGTCAAGAAGTTGGATTTCCAGTACTCGTAATCATGCTGACGGTGGAATCGCTCTGAGCACGAGAGTCGAGTCGGTCGCAACGATCAACCGTATGCATGCATCTCGATTGGACGGTTCTGCGCGTGTTACCACCAGTCGACTGAAACGTTTCGGCTTGTCCGTCATATCTGTAAACGCGCGCACTGAACCCAGCTCTCTTGAGTCCAACGGTGAGCTATATTGGGACTTGTTTGGAATGTACACCCAATTAACGTTGTGTTCGTGGCCGGTGCCTTTAGTATCCGATTTGGGTGTTTGGGGGCAACAAAAGAGCACCTTGGAAGCTTGTAAAGCATGCACTGATTTTTAAGTATTCAGTCCCACGTTCAGTTTGGCCACGCCAGTTCTGAGCGTCATAGTATACCAGACAAAATCGACCGGGTCACATGATTTTGCCACCGAAATTGGTATCGACTTATTTGACTTTCATCTACGAAAACAACGTATTGAACTCATAAGGGCTACACTGTCTCCCGTCACCATTGGCACGGATAAATCGATTGTCATCGCTCATTATGAAGGACGCCTGTGAACTCAGGCCCGCCTCGGTATGTACTCGATTTGTAGTTATCGAAATAAGCTAAGGTTCAGTATCTGAGCAGTGTTATTAGACCTAGGAGGCTCTACCATATAGCTGCAGACACGACCCAGGATGGCGCGTCGCTTGATCCCGTAAATTGTAGCTTCTTCGGTTGCTCTGTCGGAATGCTGCAGGTCAGATCTACCGCCTGTCACATTCTGCAAAATGCGAATTCCTTATGATGCCAACTGACCGAGAGCAGCAGATTTACAAAGTGTTTAGGAGTGCAGAAAGTAACAGCAATCTTTGCGTCCATATCTGAATGGTTAGAAATATCGGTCAATGGAAACCCGGTCTAACCGACGATAGTCGACAGATCTAATGGATAACCGGTGCACTCTCAGGGACTTCGTCCAGCGCGTTGGCCGCAATCCGGCTGGCCCGTTTCAACCGTGGATGTTACCACTAAAACAGCAAGTCAGACAACCCGAGATGGAGTGTACACAGCGTAAAAAGCGTCCCTTCCAATCAGAGTACAATTTCAACGGACCCTGCAATACAACCTGAGACGTGGAGGTTCTTATCATGTGATTTGAAAAACTGCTCTCAGTGATATATGAAGATATGCGGGATTCCTCTGAGTGGATGGGTTTGGTCTTACTTCTGTCACAGCTGCTTCAGCGCTGAAACTTAACGTGTTGCGTAAATGACATTCAGTCTACGACAAGTCTGCCAGTGCCCTGTAGAGGAACGACAATCGACACCCGTACCATAACATCACAGCAGCTTAGAAAGGATCACTTTGAGGAGAAAAGTATGGCAGGTTATTGAAGTGACCAAAGTGGATACATCCATGCTCTCTATCGCTATCATCATCACCATCATCATCATCGCACACAATTAAACAGCAGTACGAGCCCCATTCACCCCTGGTCTTCTTCGCCATGGTGCACATATTTTTAGGATAAATGAAAATGGAAGGGAGTGGACCTACAGAGGGTGAAATAAATCGATGTTGTAGTGACCAACACATGGACTATAGTCTGAATTTACAGTCGCACCTTTACCAATCAGTCTCACTCGACAGAAAATAACGACACGGTCGCCACTATTCACGATTCACTGCCATATCCCTTAGTTTTCCCAGCCAACTGGTTGACTTGTATTTCGGACCCCAATCACGAAGAAGTGAGATACCTACTTTACCTAAGTTCCCTGTATATTCCTAGGTTCCGTTATCTGCTGATCTCAACGTGGCTCCTTCCACTTTATGAGATTAACGGAAAATAGGGCACGGTGTGGTAGACAAGTGTTCGTTATACGCAACACATAATCCAATTAATGAAGCCTACTAAGGTGGATAAGCTGTGATAGGTTGTATTGAGTGATATTGGTAGTTCACAGTATACCTGTATGCCGCCAGAACTGAGTACAAAGATCTCCGAAGATTTATGAATTTCGGTGGCAGAAGCTTTCCGATGAAGAGCATAAAACACCACCATTCGGTCAACGAAATTGAAGACTCTTCTCGAATCTGGGAGAACCATTATTATCGGGCAACCGCGTGTGTTGCGTTTTAAGTAACTGGGTAAAAACCTGGTCCGTGTAACTTCAACTCCGGTGAAATTCGTCTTGTTATTCGTGGACGAGATTCAGAGGCTGATGCAATATGAGGAAATGTGGGCTTCGAGAGTGAAAATCAGTCATGACATCATTCGTTAATGAACAATCGCGAAAAATGGGCATGTTAATAGTGACAGCACTAAGGATAAGAAGGCGAGGGTCAAAGAAGCTGTTGGACAGATAACAAGTGGGTAAAAGAGAAGGAATGCTCCAATACTGAAATACTGGAAGTCAATTAAAAGAATGGATGATGAGTCCATGAAAGAAAAACGGGCTAACCTTTAGAAAGAGGACGCAAGGCTCGAAAGTATTGGTTTTTCTTCTCAGTAGTATTTCGTATACGGAGGGATGAATAGAATTCCACCGGAAACACGATCAGTTTCGTGGTTATTGTGCACCCGGTATTCTTTTGTTCAACTATCGCTTTACTAGTGCGCTCGTTTCTAAGTTTCTCATTATAATCTCATCCATTCGTATGCGAAACAAACTAATGAGAAGAAACATCAATTGAAAGTTGACAACGTGAATACAAAGGCACGAACACCGGAGATTATTTACCCCTGACGGGAGTATGTCACAAGGAAAAGCCTCCAGAATGGGAGACAGGTTGCGTGTAAGAATTACTGAATGAAACCATGAATCTTCCAAGACGACTAATTACGTCTCCACTGGGCGAGAATTGTTCTGATAATGGTGTGGGGATATCTTCCAAGGTTATCTATTTTTAGATTCACATCAAACTAACGTGCAGAACAAACTGAAAAGAAGGAATAAGTGGATGGGTAAACTATCAAGCCATACGAAATTGAAAATGTCCCAACAAAGGGTTGGAAAAAATACCGACGGATAAACGGCACAGCGTAAACATTCCGGACAGTCTCACTTCCATCCAGCGGCAAGATTACAAAATACTGGTTTGTATACTGATCCGTTTGTCAGGCAGCCTTATCATTTCCTCTTCTTCGGACTAAGATTTATGTAATTACAAAGCAGATAGGATGACCTTTTCCGGCACAATGTGTATGGTTCAGGTCAGCTTCAGTTTTATAACCATATCACTATCAGCACTATGTTATGTGACCGAGTTTGCTTGGTCTATGCACACACTGAAGCACAAGACACAAGTACGCGCGACGCACGATATCACAGGAGCGAACACAGCCTGTGGTCTAGTACGACACGAACACAAACACAGAGGTTGGAGACACAAAAAGATCGGGCTCAAGACTCAAGGCCCGTAGTTGCACAACGAATGGGACAGATCTGCTGCTCCCTTGAATGAGCAGCCACACGGAACAATAAGCGACGCAAAATACGAACACATAGCCCAGCCCGCTAGCGGAAGAGAGAGGACGAACACAGAGTACTGCCGCGCGTTTATTGGTGACCCACCAACACAAGTCAGAATTCAAGTGAGCTCTATCGTTTATATGGTTTTGTTGGGTGGCCTTGATCGATGTGTGGACTAGCCAATCACAGAACGGGCTTTTATGAATCTTCTCGCGGACATATAAAAATACTCAACCGCGCAATATTTAAAATAACGTCAATTTCGAAATATTG
>LUCM01005567.1:0-11703 GCA_008360955.1 Fasciolopsis buskii | reverse complement strand
TTTGGAAAATTGGTAGCAGAAATGAAATCTGCGGCTCCAAAAACCTTGGAATGGTTGTCGACCATAACACACTACGAACGACATCAGTGACAAACATGACGTTAATTGGGTTTACATTCCAAACAAGTCCCAATATAGCTCACCGTTGGACTCAAGAGAGCTGGGTTCAATGCGCGCGTTTACAGATATGACGGACAAGCCGAAACGTTTCAGTCGACTGGTGTTAACACGCGCAGAACCGTCCAATCGAGATGCATGCATACGGTTGATCGTTGCGACCGACTCGACTCTCGTGCTCAGAGCGATTCCACCGTCAGCATGATTACGAGTACTGGAAATCCAACTTCTTGACACGCGAAGCGTGAAGTGAGAGACTCAGGATTTTGTCTAGGTTACTGGGGCCAATTAAATAAGTGTGGTTTTATGTGCGTATTTCGAAGCTGCGGCTGAGGATTTTTTAACTATTCCATCGTTCTGTAAAGGGAAGTTCGCCGTCCCATACGGTTACATGTTTGTCATCACTAAACACTGTACGCTTTTTTGCACGCAGGTACTGGTTGGAAAATTGAATGCAATGGTTAGCTGATCATATGACAAAATGGAAACTTTGTTCATCGAACTGGCTCATGTAGGGGTCGCGTTGCGCTACCGAGTTGAAGCCCACGGGATCCTACAAACGATGATTGAAGACAACAACCGATATGGTTCAGTGTCGCATACCGTAGAGTTTGCGCATCCGAACTCCCTGCTCTCCTACGCAGTAATTCAAACAGATTTTTTTTCTTGACCTGTTTCTCTTCTTTAAGTAGGCAGTGTTATGATATAGTAAACAGACCCAGGGCGCACTGGTGCAGATTCAGCAGCTATAAAAGAACGAAATAAGATAAATTTTAAGTGCAAACAAACTGGAACACTGAAGGCAGATAAGCGAATTGAACAGTTAGCTGTGTGTGAACTAGTACTGCCATTTCATTATTACTACCATCATAACGGTCCACTAAGCTGCAACCACTCGAGGCATCCTGTTTGGTTCTTCAGTACGAGTGCCGGAGGAGGTTCGACTCATGAGACTGTGTGATTGTCCACAGAGTAAAACAGCTGCCTTTTGGGTACCCTAACCAAAGCCGATGACTTAAAAGACTGTTGCGGCGTTTTCAGAACGAAAAGCTTGACCAGTAACTAACTCACTTATTTATTTATCCTACGCCAAGCAATGGACAGCTGGCTCCCAATTATCCTGTGTAACGACCGATGAGACATGGAATTTTTTTAGGTTTTGTGAGCGCTGAGCTTTGCGTTTAGATCGCAAAAGTTTCATTACCAGCTCAGATGACATCATCGGTGTCTCGGATGATGATGATGATAATGATGAAACCTTTGCGATCTAAACGACAACTTCAGCGTTCACAAAATTGTGAAAACTCTCAATCTGAGCTATAAAACACCAACATTCAAAATCATTGAAAGTATTTTATAATAGTGTAATTCATTGAAAATGGTGAGCTGATACTGCTAGGTAATCCAGCCTTTGGTTCTAAGAAGAACCTGGGCACAAGACAGCAGGCAGTAGCTGAGTGGAACCTCGTGTGCTTCGGCCATTTATGCTTCCACTTATTTTTCTGATTGGGTTTCGAGATCAAATCGAGTCCCAGCCTGGAGGACCAGGAAACTTCTTCGTTACGCCTCTGCCCAGACCTTTCAGGGATGAATGAATCTTGAGATAAGTCATATTGTATGGGTACGCAGGCCGTTATAGTGCGGTCTCAATGTAATAAAAGAATCTCCGGATTAGAAGTCCGATGTAGCCTCATCGTTATGGAAATATGAAATGACTTAGGCACACTGGGTCTCAACAAGAAATGCAATTTACGAAAGTGAGACAAAATTCAAGGTGATAACCTTAATCGTAGATTATGTGCTGATCCGAAGAAAATTCAACCCTACATATTAAAAATTAACTGAAAAAACCTTGTCTATCATAATTATTTACCTGTAAAAATGGTAACCGCCTCTGGATGCTGCAATTCCAATACTTTCTGAAGGGCTAAGAAGTAGACAAAATTTGCCGAATTGATCGACAACGGTGCGCCAAAGACGCAGTGAGCAGCCGGCTTGCCTCTCCGAATAGTCGAACCATCCTCGATATCATCAATGCTGTTATCGAAAAAATACACAAATACCAATAACTTGAAAAACGCGAGCTTAGCAAATGTACTATTAGAATGGATCTGATACATTAAGAACTGTGATTTTTTACTCTTGACTACGGACACAGAAGAACCAATTTCAATCATTTTTGAGAAAGAGGAATCGATCACACATGATACAGGTTGATTGTTTGTTTGAGCAAACCAATATCGAACAACAATGAGAAGAACGAAACATACATAAGACTTGCGTTATGCAGCATCCGGATAACTTCATTAATTATGTATAACTTCTGTGGTGGGACATCCAACCAATGGTTGAAGGCAACGATCAATTCTCGTCTCAGTTCTTTTCCCATATTGTTGGCGAGATAGCCATAAGGCTCTAGAAGAAACTGAGTTACATAAAAAGCGTAAAAACACAACAAACATCGTCAGTGACTCCGTTGGTGAGTGCCTTCTGAGGGGATTCCATAGGTGACCTGAGTGATTTGTCTAAAATCCAACAAAAACATGATGAAACTTGGACACAGAATGAATCCTACGGCAGGCAAATTTCAAGCGTTTTCCAACAGAAAAAGGAGAAATTACATTTTGCAACGTTCTAGACTCTTTAGAAGCAAAGGCGTTCGTTGTATACTAAATATATTTACTTAGATATATGAATAAACCGATACCACTGCTGTTCGATAAAAGTTGCTACGAATCCAGGAGTAAAGTCGTATATCACATTGAACGTCAACAACACGCAGATAGAGGAGATATAATTTCGAAAGTTAGTTGGGAATAAGGCTGTACTTGCCAAGCAACTGGTCACGGACAATCGGTACAAAGAAAGTGGTGGATTTTCGCCTAACAGGCACTCCCCCGACAAAGTGCTACAAGGATTGGTCGATGGCACTGTGGTCTGACGAATTTTCCCGGTCACTTAACGGAGTCACAAAACGCTGTTTTTTCAAGACATTGCAGTCCAGCGGAGGCAAACGAATGGAACTTTTTGGCCAACGAGTCTACCGTGACCCTGGTTCCTAAGTTGGGATGACCAAGAGCCGCACAAGTTGGAACCAACTCTCAACGGTTTAGGAGCACTGCTTCTCTTTCCTATCTTTCAGAACAAGTATTCCGACCAAAACCTCAAAGTGGAGCCATCTAACTCAAATTTCTTATTGCGATTTGCGCAGCCGCTTTGTACAGCTTATATTTCATACGGATATCCCCTGAGTCGGCTTTATGGATGCGACGGATTGAGTACCCACAAATTACCTCACTAAAACCAACCAGCCATTCGAGAAGCTCAGTACTGATCCCAAAAGTGCGCCATCTTCAATTATTGCCTAGTAACCTTAACTGACGAGAACCCACGGTTTACATTCGCAATCGCTTACCTTATAGCAATCGTAGTTAAACGTCTGCGACAATAAGTCCTTCTACTCGGCATGCCAGCTGACGTGTACTGTGGTCATGGAGTCACCTTTGGCAAAGTCGAAGTTGAAAAGCTTCGTGTAGAATAAAGGAGTTGTGATTAATTACACAACGGCCTATAACCCGCAGGCTAGCGGCAAAGCAGAACGTGATGAACCATTCCCAGTTTTACCAGGCTGATATGAAATTCTGTTTTTTTTCTAACTGGATTACGACTGAGAATTCAAACAAAATGACAAATCAACTACAAACATATTGACAGCTCAAAAATCTAAACTGTCAGATGGAAGATCTCAAAGCAACCTCATCTGACGTGGAAAATTGTTTCCGGATGAAATTGGGTGAGATGTCCCGTTTACATTTCGCCGCATCATTATAAAGACGGTATTGCCTGACTTCAGAACGTTATCAAACAAAAAATAAACGAAAGCGAATATCCAAGATGAATCTTTCAAAACAAGAAAGGCGCCAGTGTAATGACCATGAGAAAAGATAATAGGACTAAAACGAAGCCGATACTGACGAGTAAAGACAAGCCAAAAATAGATAACATCCAATAACGATTTCCTCCCAGAATTTGCAATCACCCTTGATTGTATTTCTGACACACAAAAGAAACGTCTAAAACCAACCGGAACTGAAACAACACAGAAGAATGATAGAAAGTCCACAACTACAGCATCACATAAAGATCAACTTTGGGTGTGCAGAGTTCATGGTCTCACGAGCCGGTATGGGCGTTAGTAGATATTTTAAGGCCTATCCATAGAGTTTGGATGATTAACCGCGTAAAAGACCTATAAAATTGCAAATACGTAATAAAGCACCTCACAAGCCTTTCACAAGTTTTTTTTCAACTAAATTTTTTTAACAGTGGAACTCTGTATGAAATTCCCTGAATGAGGCGCATCTAGGGGACCCTTTTGGTCTCGATTCCTGTGGTTCTGTAAACCGGGAACGGTTGCTGGCCTTATATTCGGACCATTAATGGTTTCCCCACCGTAGAAACTTCAGACGTTCCAATTGCCGGTAGGCCTCCTGGCGTTCGCCTTCTTCGAGTCAGCGATGAATCCAAAACGACCACATCGCTATTAGCTACAAATGGCGAGGCCGTCTACAAGATTGCCGATCGTACTAGAGCACTCCAATTGGCTCCAATAACGCAGTAGTATGCAAGAAGCCATCCGTGTGCTTCGGTGAGCGCTCAAAACGCACGATGCAGCGTCGGTTAGATTGCGACAAGTTGTCTGATCCGATACTCCTTTCACTCTTTGGAACCGTACCACCTGAAAAGCTAGGATTGCCTCCACATCAAAACGTCCATGATCACTGGTAGCTTATCTAGAATGCCTTGTATTCTGCTGGCTTAACGAGTTGTGGCATGACCTGTCGCGCTGTGACACGCTGAATTTTCACTGAGTCTCAGTGCCTCCTCGACGCATCTGAGCCTTTACGGATTGACAGCGAGCATAATCAATCACGGCTACTGACGAAAAGTGAACTCAATGCGAGCTTGCGTAGGGATCCCGAGATTTGGTTGTCTTTACGAACCCCAGAGATGGAACATGCTGCAGCTATGGGATACTTTGGAAAATTATCCCATCTCATCCGAACTATCGGTGACAAAGCGCGGGTGTGAGCAAAACGATCTATGAGGCTGATAGTTCGCTCCATTTAGCTGTAACTCAGCGTCAACCCTTCCCGTAGCTATTCCGATAAGTGTCCGGTGGTGTGTTACAACAGATCTACCAACTGAGGCGGAGACCCGCAAGAAAATCCGAGCATCAGGATGTCACGCCTGCGGGGCTCCGATGGCATTTCCCTGGCTCCAATTGAAGATGGAGGAATGGAAATGTTCAGAGAATTTCAAGTTATATTATCAAAGGTCTGGTACCCCAAGAAAGTCCCCTCCTCGTGAAGCGAGTCGACGGTTGTCCCATCTGCAAAGTCTGCGTAGTGACTGCGTTAACCGCAGGAGAATTAGCCCAATCCCGATAGCATCAAAGCTGCCTTTATCCGTCAATCTTCGCAGGTTGTACAACACGTGTGAAAAGCAAACTCCTGAGGAACAGGCCGGATTTCGCGATGATCCTGGATGTGCCGATCAAGTCTTCACTCTCCGACGGCCGTCAGATTACGGTTTTACTTTCCAAAGGCCAACGACCATCATGTTCTTAGACATTCGCGCAGCCTGGCACCGTAGTAAGTCTGTATTAGGGCATTGTTTATTGAGAAGTGAAGTACCTGAAAGGTATGCGTCAGTCCTCAAAGACTTGTACCTTCATGCTTCAGATCGAGTTAGTGTTGTGGTCGAGTTTAGTTGGTCTATACACACACTGAAGCACAAGACACAAGTACGCGCGACGCACGATATCACAGGAGCGAACACAGCCTGTGGTCTAGTAGGACACGAACACAAACACAGAGGTTGGAGACACAAAAAGTTCGGGCTCAAGACTCAAGGCCCGTAGTTGCACAACGAATGGGACAGATCTGCTGCTCCCTTGAATGAGCAGCCACACGGAACAATAAGCGACGCAAAATACGAACACCTAGCCCAGCCCGCTAGCGGAAGAGAGAGGACGAACACAGAGTACTGCCGCGCGTTTATTGGTGACCCACCAACACAAGTCAGAATTCAAGTGAGCTCTATCGTTTATATGGTTTTGTTGGGTGGCCTTGATCGATGTGTGGACTAGCCAATCACAGAACGGGCTTTTATGAATCTTTTCGCGTACATATAAAAATATACAACCGCGCAATATTTAAAATAACGTCAATTTCGAAATATTGAGAAAAGGATAGATTCTTTTAGAAAATTAATAGCAGGAATAAAATCTGCGGCTGCAAAAACTGTGGAATGGTCATCAACCATAACAGCTAGGGCTTATGACCACTTTTCATCACTCTTCGTTTCTCCACTAGAATATAGCAAGGCTGCCCCATATCCCCAATTCTATTCAATTTCGTCATAGAGAATGCTCCACAGGACGCCCTGTGTGGTCTTTTAGACGATGGAGTTGAACTCTTCCCAGGGAGCAGTGTTTCTGACTTAGAGTATGCCAATGATATTGCCTTGCTGAATGACAATGCACAGGCAATTCCACGCCCGCTGGGCAACATGGTGATTGAGGTGTCCGGCTATGGTATGTGCTTTGAACTTTCAAAATGCATGGTATTTTTTCAAGGCTGGTGTGAGCCCGTACCTGCCCCCAACCTTTGTGGTGAACGGTCAGAGGTAGTCAATAGCTTCAAATATCTCGGGAGCCGGATCACACCTGGCGAACATGTTGAGGAGAAGGTCACATTATGAATTGCAAAATCCAGAGCAGTTTTTGAGAATCTACGACACTTGTGGCGCCGACATGACATCCTCTTTATCACCTTTCTCTAAAGTTTTACTAATGTTGCGTTGGCACCATGGTTGTTTCAATTAAGTATGAAATATACGCTATCTATGAAACGGTTGGTCAATTAGGCGATTTTTTATCCTCACAAGACACTACTCCCCATACCAGTTGCTCATTTATGAAAAACTTATCCAATATGCATTAATAATGCGTTGCATGAATTTGAACGTACCGCATACATAGAGCTTAACAAAATGAGAAGGGTTGGTCCATTAGAGCCGACATTAGCCAATCCAATTTTAACAATGATATGAATGATTTCATATCAAGGAAATGTATATAATATCCTTATTTTCAATGACTTTACACATTTGCCAGTTTTGAATTTATTCAACTCCGTCCAAATCAATCTTTCACTTTCTCTTGAAGAGACTAACTTTCCAGACACCCAACCTAAGCGGCAAATAAGACGGCTCACACAGCGCTCTTTCCAAAGATAAGCTACAAAGTGTGGCTGATGTACACACCGATGGTACCGAAACTTCGCTTAATGAAGAATCCTGAGTTTTGGCTCGGTACACTTTTTATAGTCACTAACCTTGCACCAATGCTCTCTGGTTCTCGTTGTCACCTCACAGTACCATCTACTTAAAAGAGACACTGAAAACAGTGAGAGATAGATTGCGAACTTAAAAGCAGAAAAACTATGCAGGTTTATAATAGAAGAGTGCCACTGGCTGCGACGGTGAGCCACATCACCGATTGTCTCTAATCACTGCTAAGAAGGATGCCGGCAGCTTAAATCGACCTACACGGCAAGTTGACTGGTTTCCCCCGAATGCTTCATTATGATCAGGGGATGAATGACTCCGGTTTCTAGTTGAATACTTACCCTGAACGCCTCCCAACTGACCCTGTGCCCTACGGACTGCATTTTTGTGTTTGAGATGTTTTCACAAGTACGAAAACGAAGGTAAACTCCCGGAGCTCTTCAGCAGGTTGACTGCTCTTTGGTAACCAATCTAAGAAAGATCGATAAACCGTAATTCCAAACCAACCACGGGATGCGTGCGAAGCATGACTGTGGCTAAGAGGTACACTCGGCACTCAGGATGCCTAGCCCCGTCCGAAAGGCGCGTGAATTGAGCAATCAGCTACTGGTACCCAGCGAGGTAAGTGGTCCTCGGATAACCCTGCTGCTTTGCGTACTAGAATATTTAGTCACAGACCCGGAATCGAGTTCACTAAGTCAACCCTTCACTTTGGTTGTCAGCGGGAAGCAACAAGCTAACAGACGAATCATGGATGCCGATGGACAAGCGACGATGAGATGAAGGATAAAGAACTCACCATAAATGGAGAAACACCAATTTTTCCCACTCTCTTCTCTTTATTATTCATTGTTTTCGTCCTTTCTCGTGATTCCAAGAGGAAATGATCTGTAAACGGACTTTTGTAACCAATAATAATAGTAGTAGTAGGTTCGCTGGTTTAGTCGCTACATCATCGACTATTTTTCCAATCACCATTTCCCTCGGAAAACGGCAGACAACAGGAAAGTCGTTCTGTGGGCTTAAGCAAAACATGTACACAACTACTTTAATCTATTCCGACTTAGTGTTTCTTTGAAATACTGGAGCCCAGATCTCAGTAACCTACGTCTATTGCTGAGAAAATTCCGCCGTCATATTCTACAAATACTACGAGCACAACGGTGTTCAAACACCGATTGTATTCCCAAATATGTTCTCAACCGAAGCGCATAGCAGAACCGACCTTACTGCTTGTGGTAAGTGAATATTTATTATTAGCATGGCCTTCCCGTCACACGTTAACGCATTATAACTCCAGCCCATTTACATTTTAGTTATGGCCTGTTCCAATTTGATCAAAGCCCAATCTCGGATACTCATTGGAGTCTTCTGTTAGCTCTCATTGTTGATGAGCATTAAAATTTAATTAGCTTAAAAATATGGGTAGTATTTCACATCCAGACCGCTTAGATGTACATTCTCTTTCCAGACGCCTTGGACTATTGGACGCCATGGAAGGGAACACTCGACTACTTCTTGACTTCTATCCGGCCGCAGAAGTGCGATAAACTACAGTAACAAATTACGTCATTCCATCAATCTTTAAACTCATCTCCGTTCGCAGCGACAATTTCTCTTTCGCAAATTTCGAGAAGCAATATTAAACCAAAAACTATAATTTTTGAACACCACGTGTTACCCACCGCCTGCAAAATGTAGCAGACTACCGACCAGTTCTTCCAGATATTGAAATCACTTTGTAGACTGTAATTTCAAAAGGGTGACCGTTGATGAAGTCCCCCCAGATGCCACAAATGTGGTTGAAAGAGAAGAAACCTGACCCCGAGTCCGTTTCTGATCTAGCCAAGCAACTGCAGCTTGCATGGCAACAATCCAACTCACGGCTCCGACCACGTTTTAGGCAAGCATACTGCTCCCAGACACCGCCGTTGCGACCCCCCTAAACAAGAACGACAGATAAACGGAATTTTCCTCAAGACATTACCTCTAGAGAAAAGAAAGGCATTCATCGGTTGAAAAGAATACATATTCTATCGTTAATGTGTTGAAGAAATAGAAGCATTTGCTAAGTGCAACACGCTTAAAATTAACCGCCAACCATAGATCAGCACTGTTCACGTTTGACAAAACGCCAAAAAGAAAAACTTGAAATGGAAAGATCCAACGCTGACAAACCAAACTATTCGATTTCTATTACGAAGTCGTGCACGTCCCCGTTGCGAGAATTGCGTCGCTGAAACTCTTGTGTGGCATCTGTGGATTCACTTGCCATCCCCCTCTAAAACAATTCCGTGAATTTCTATGGACAAATCAAAGAGTGCGGATCATTCTGGTTCACATTCTGGTTCACGCGCTCTCCTTTATGTGCGCTTTTGTTTTTACCCATTCTGTGGTCACACCAGCACAAAAGCCGCATGTTCGGAACACATGATATTGAACGATAACCGCCGACTGAAATTCCAACCGGAAGTCTCAATGCGATTGTCGTCTCAGCGTAAAGATCACGATCCCAGCGAAGACCGGGAACAGGTCAAAGAAGCATAGCAGAACAACTCGCCTTGGAAACGAAATAAACGAACCGTATTCTCGATTCTAGTTGCTGTTAGCTGATCGCAGATCCGTAGACAAACAGTAAGACGCGTGAAACCGCAAGGTATCAACTAACCAAAAGCCTGAGAAATGACCATGGACATTGCTGGATGCTGCAGCTGGCAACGCATCATATTCACCTCCTTGCAGTTAGGCAGCTGGCGTTTTTGCTCCATTAGACCCAGTGTCCCTTGCGAGATTCATTGTCTTTAATGAATACCAGATCTAGGACCACATGCGAAATCTGCTGTCAAATGCATAGTCTACTTAATTTGATCCCACTGCTCGTCTACACTGCTGCTTGTCGCAATTCTCAGTTCCTCGGATAGTTTCTGTTCGTAGCTGTTGCGAACAGCCGAATCAGATAAACGTTCGACAGTCAAACGGGTTTGTGGCCTGCGCTGTTGGGCTGAAGCAAACAATGCATTAAAACCAACACATGGTCCGAATCGACGTACGTGGTCCAGTACGAGTTACAGTTTTGGACAGAACTACGCCAACAGCAGCTTACTGCGATATGGTCAATCTGACTCAAAGTACCTGTCGAGTTAGAGCGTCATGCCGTGCGACGCGAACTGTTTCGGAAGCGTGTGCTAAAGAGAAATAAATTACTGGCCGCGCAGGCAAGGTGCACCACCCGCCTAAACAGGCTTCCGATACACTCAATTTTTCAACTAGTTCGATAAAATCACCTGCTACCATTCTAATATCAGAGGCATTGCTCTTCCCAATAAGTGGTTTCTGATAAACTCATCTTTTTGCGTGTTAGCGCTACAGTCCGGTGGGACGTATGCCGAGATGGCAAATAAACTACGCTTAACACAGTTATCCATCCAGACGACGACTGTCCGTGCAGCCTCAAGGCGCACAAGCAACCCTTAACCGGGATCCAGCCTAAAAAGGTCGCTTCAGCCTTCTTACTTAAGATTATTTGTACACTGCATTGACAGCTTGAAATGCTTTGTACCCTGAGGTGCAAGGTAAACGAGATGAACTATCTACAATGGCTACGAAAGCCGATGCTATCACCAGTAAAGAAATCTGGGCGACAATAAGTCCGGGGAAATGCATACGACAGGTCATGTAACAAACATACAAGACGGAATGGACGGTCGACAAAGAGGAGTACAAGCTATATTCGTGCATCAGGAACTCACGAACTTGGAGGTGCCGGTCACACTCGTCATCAAAATTATCGATCAGCGCTAAACAGCAAGGCAAGCCTCACTGACCGCTGCCAGTTCCCCACACTTACATGATTCCATAAAAATTGTCACAACGAGACTACACCTTGACGTGGTGTGACGGCTTGTGTGCCTCCATGATCCAACGAGCTATACAGGATGGCTTATCTCAAGCCCAAAAATCCAATCATGCCTGGAAGGTCAATGGGTAGAGAGAGGCCTGACGAAGCAATCTCCTGGTCCTCCAAGTTGGGGTTTGATCTGAGTTAGCAGCTCAGTCGTAAAAACGAGTGGAAGAATAATTGATCCAAGTAGATGGGCGCCCACTCAGCTGCATCCCACTGCCTTGCGGTCAGGTTTTTGTCAGAACCAAAGGCTTTGGTTGAGAACCCTAATCGTTCTTCTGCTTAGCGGCTGGACTCCCTAGCAGTACCCAGCCAGCAATCCCCATAAGTTA
>LUCM01005564.1:0-28486 GCA_008360955.1 Fasciolopsis buskii | reverse complement strand
GTCCACCCCCTGTTCCCCTTGGATATTCACTCTTTTTATAGAAACTTGTAACTCTGGGGAAAAGGCGGCGGTCAGTGAAGCGTGCCTTGCTGTTTAACGCTGAACGATTGTGGTGAAAGCGGTCGCCAATAATAAAACGAAAAAGCCTAATCAATAAATCTGCATGCTTTTTTGAACATGAGATCAGTCAGTGCAACATGTATGACAGGAATTCTTGGGAAATTCATCGAAACTTCCCTTCGAAATGTGTTGTTAAGAATAGTGGCCTTAGGATATCAAATCTTCCCGCTAATATTCCAACTTCGTTTTGCAATTTTTGTGATTGCATGTATTTTTCACAGGCACCTCAGATTTATTACTTGTCGATGCCCGTTAATCAGACACTTGGTACCGTCTTATTTCCGCATAGTTTATCTGACACTCAGTCAATCTGGGCCCTGTCCAGGTTATTTGAACTGCAACCCATGGCAGAGAGCTGCTACCCACAGCCCTCGGTCATCAGGGGTACAATTCTTAGCTAGCGTGCTGTAAGCAAGTCAAATGGAGAGGGTCGGAATATAGCGTTTTTGGGAGAATTTATTTCCACTGGAAACTTGTTGAACGGAGGAGAATGTGCGACTTCTCTGTGCTTCCGGTTGACCACAATATCGTTGTCAAATGTTGCATTGCAAGTGAATTGAAAGGAGTTTCAATGGAAAACCCGTGTGGTTAGACCATTTTATGCAGCTCTGACTGCATTTTTGGGCGAATCAGTTTCAGTTTTGTCATAGACGACAAATCGTTCACAAAACGCTAAGAAAAATGTAGAGGGGGAGAAAACAATATATTGATTGGTATTTACTTCTGCGCGTGATCACCATGCTGGATCATTGCCCGGTATGTTTCAGTGGTCGGACCATAATTCTCGTTCCTGAGAAGACTCCTTGTATTACTGGTACTCGTGAAATGTGCTACACTCAATAACGTCAACGCCTTGCCTGTAGAAAATCTTCTCAGTTTCGCCTTTTGAACTTCTGCGACATGTGTTAGTAGTGGATTATGTTTCCATGGTGGTTTTTTGGTTCTATAAAACCGTCTATCATTCCACTTGTGCATGAAGACAGACAGGTTGGAAAATTGCGATTTGTCCATCTCTCAGATTAATCTGAACCCGTCTTTGCTTTGTGCTTGCTTATGTAAGTGGAGTTGCGTATTTCAGTTAAGATGCCAGAAAACTCAATTTCTTATTGAAATCAAGACTCAGCTTCCTCATGCTGCATGGGTTGCATTTCTTTTTTGTACTTCTTAAAATACACAATAACGACTGTCCCATATTCATTTACCGAAATGTTTCCTTCTTGACAAAATAGGATACTTCAAAAACCCGCTTGCGATTCTGCTGGACAACCGAAAAAACTGTAAGTGCTAGCTCTTTTCCTCCCTCTTATGGGATTCTGTCAACCCAATTAAACGCACTTTCAATACACTCTGCTTGACTCCGGCTAGGGAGAATAGAGATTGATATTTTCGATTCCAGATTTCAGGGACCCTGCATTGTTGTCTGTTAACCATGTCATGCTTAAACTTCCACGTGGTCGTACCTCCGTTTGATCCGTCAGCAACAGAGATTTCGAAGGTGTACTTTTTGATCACAAGCTCCACAGGGTTATTGATATTTGAACAGTTATCATTCTGCAAGCGAATAAATTGGTCACTTCTTTAGCTCGGGAACTATGTGCCTGGAATATCCCATTCTCCCCATACCCACATCCTGCATTCTTTATTAGGTTGCGAGTATGTGACAGATTAGTCAACTGAACGACTGTAGTTAAGGCTAGTTAAAAGGGCAGAATTTGGAATCCCAGCGACCCGGATCATTTAGATAAGGGAACGGCAGCTCTCCGTCTCGTGGCTCGTTAACATGCGTGATTTATCGGAAAGTCGTTTTCTGTTCCACGCGAATTCCACCGTTGTGGCTGCCGGTATTCTTCCCACAGTATGGATCGACGTGAGACACTATGTCGTCGACGTTTTCAAGCCTCTCCCGTTGCTATGGTTGCCATTATGATCTCCTTTGCCCCTCGGTTTATTTCTCTTATCTGATTTCAATGTCCACCAAAGATCTCTCCATGGGCTTCCCTAAGATGTGTAATTTCTCATTCCATCTTGCCACGTCATCCACTGACCTCCACATGACTTCTTCCACTTCGTAAGAGAAACGCAAAATAGGGCACGGTGCAGTAGACAAGTGTTCGCCATAAGCAGCACGTGATCAAAGCTTCATATGCTGAGATCAGACGTTCTCAGGCCGACCCCACAAATGCTTCAGTCCAGCGTAAGCTTCTCGAGTCTTAGATCTACCCGTGAATATCTTCACTGCCGACCCACGATCGTTCGACACTTAGCATTTTCTCTTCCGAACAAGAGTGATGAGTTCGTCATGAAACTCATCTTTTTGCACGTCAGCGCTGCAGTCTGTTGGGGCGCATGCCGAGATGACAAATAAACTGCGCTTAACACAACTATCCTTCAGGTCGCCGACTGGTCTCTACAGTCTCACCGCGTACAATCGTCTGTTAATCGGGGCCTCCTGAGGTGCATAGGAAATATTTTGAATGAAATATTAGGCGCAGTCAGTTGACTTACACTACTCTAATTCTGAATTCGTATTCTACTGATGCAGTGGACATCAATCGAAAGTGAGTGATTGCCATTGCTAGAGCTGAATATGTCTGTTGGCCAGCTTGCATGCGAATGCACACATTGAAGGAGCCGAGATTCAGAGTTTGACGAGGTTTGAGAAAATGTGAGCTAGCAGATTGACGACCACTTACTACACTCTCTGGCAATGAACTGCTGCGAGTATCGGGTATGTTATCGATGGGGACACTATGGGTAGGCAGACAGGAAAAAGAGGTTGGGTTAGAGACAGAAGGGACAGGTGTTAAAAAAAACCCCAATTTATCGTTGCTGAATCCAACAAGCGAGTGTAACGTTGTCCAGAAGTACCGACCAACATCCTAATTTCGATTGTTCATGTCTTGAAGTAGACATTTTTGTACCAAATTGAATGATCGCTGAACGAGAGCCTTGAAAGGACTATCCACACAGAACTCCTGAAAACTTCGGAAGAGAATTCCAAACCACAGTGTTGTGAATCGGACTTCCATTTGTAAACTTATCACGGGAAACGGCTGTTTTAATCATTAATAATCATCAGTTACAGTTAGTCACGTAGGTCCATGTTAAATTTCAACAGGTCGGGTACGGTAACGAACCTGTTTTTAGGCACTGTTTCGTCATCGTGTGAAAATTGACCCAACTGACACCCCCATACTCTGACTGTCGAAGATCGACCCGACGGACACTAGCTGGCATGAATGCGCGTCTTTCAGACACATCTCGTTTTCATTTCGACCTTGATTCTGATTAACCCTTGGCTCTCGTCATTGATTCTTTCAGCTGACTGCTCGTACGTCTGAGATGTAATTGCGATCGCTCAGACTGCTGGGCTTACTTGAGTGCACGAATTCCCAAGTACGGGTCCAGATTGTTGTTCCATGCACGAATAAATTTCTATACGCATCAGCATCTTTACTAAACTTAATGTATTTTATTTCCGTGGTGATTTACCGGATAGGTGACAAAGTTACCTGAAGAGAACGAACGTCTAATTAGTACGGATTTTCAGACGTGAACGGCTGGCTAGTAAAAGTGGACTCCAACCCGGTCAACTTTTCCTCATTGCCCGAAATTTTTTTCTCAAGCCGCCGAACAAACGTTTGGCGCGCAGAAAGAATTAGAAATAATGGCGACACGTTAAGAGTGCCACGCCAAAGTAGACTGGAAAACTGTAGTGGACCTATCCGTTATAAACTGATTCTGGAGAATGCCTATTAACCGATGTTTCTTTCAAATCAACTCTGTGTGATTTTTTTCAAACGGCTCAGAAATTGATTTGTTTTAAACACTATCAAGATTATATGGACTTTCTCCTTTAAATATTCATTTTTCTCTTTGGATAGTGGTAGAAAGTGAAAATTCTTTACCTGATGTGGGATTTATTATTTTCTATCACTACCAGGCCTAAGGGAAGGAAGCACAATGACAAGACCCTCGTATAATATGGTAGAACAGATCTTCGTTAACATATTTATGTTGAAACAAAACTCCTAGGGCTATTTTCACGAGTTTGAAATAACCAACGGATCAGCGGGCTTTTCCTTTGTGCTACTCATTTCATTGCCTTCTTCTAACGTGGAAACGATGCACTTCTGTTGAACATGTTTTTTTTATTTTCATCATTGGATTGTTTTTCCTATAAACATGAACGTACGTGACTTACTGTTTCATCCGAATTTGACTTTGGACTAGTTAATCTCCTCTTCAGCTAACTTTTTTCACGCGTTCGTTCATCTAGTCATTCTAATAGGGGTCGTGCCCGTAGTTAGCTTTGTGTACGACAATGTTTTTATATAAACGTGTAACTCTGGGGAAAGGCAGCGGTCAGTGAGGCTTGCCTTGCTGTTTAACGCTGAACGATGATGATGATGATGATGATGAATGTTTATCGTTGTGAGCAATACTTTGTTGGAGTTGGTTGTCATCGGAAGCACCTGTGTTATTCTCGGAATTTTATTACCGTCGGAGTTCGATATTCAGGGAAATTTCATCATGTAGCTCAGTTAGATGTCATATGATCAGCTGCTTGATATTTTGTCCATAGCTCTGTGCGCTCGCTCTGGGACTTTTTCGGTGAGCATCCGTAGATGTACGTCTGTATAGAGTACTCCAAAAACAGGCGGTTAAATAAAGTTACGAAATTCTATGTTCAATCTGAGAAAAAGGGCCGGTGACTGGCTTGTCTCTCACAAAATTTAATCTCAACAATCCCTGACCAACGGTCCCACTTTCTTGAGTACCAGCTGAGAAATCGATAAAATGTGAAACCGGGACAGGCTTGTCACAATTTCTCAGTTTATTTTGATGGTTTCGAAATGCAATCTTGAAATAAGTATAGGTTAGTTTCGGTGAGTACATGATGCGTCTAAACATCCGAGCTTGAACATCAGAACCGCACGGAGTGAGTCGAAGGTTCAGCGTGAGGAATGCTGATCATGTTGATGAAACATGATTATCGGAGCAATTGGCTTTAATATAACAGTAGAATATAGTAATGCTGGTGCAGTTTCCTGAATCGGGACGATGCTCCACTCGTCGGGGCGTTGTGCATACCGTGGTTTGGATTCGCTCACTTTATTCTCATACGACTGCCTAGTACAGATATGTCGGACCCATGATAGCCATGTACTGCGACTGGGCACGTCATCATCCAATTTCGCTTCTTATAACTATTTGTAGATCGATCGCCCTAAGTCTTTCCCGATAACACTGATTTACAGCCTCAATTGATCACCAGTTGAGATAATAGGAAATTAGGTTGTAGTTTGCTGGTGACATTCGGAAGTATGACTTGAAATCAAGGGGAATTACGAGAACACTGTGCGGTCTGCTCTAAAAACGGTCTAATCACAGCGGAAGTGTTTCAAAAAATTACACAAATGAGTGTAGCATAAATTGCCATTCACTATTTCGCTGTTCGTTACGACGTTTGACCTGTTGATATTTGTCTGGGTTCTGTATCACTCTAAGTTTATGGATGACATTCTCCGATTATCCAATGATTTAGGCCTTAACGGCTATGATGTTTTACTCTCCCACAATATTCACACAGGAAAATGTATTAACAAACAGGAGATTTTACGATTATGGTTTTAATCACATTTCGTAACCTGTTCCTTGACTTCGGGGCCGTATTCTTCACCTTGTTTCGATGGCAGCATGTGATACAATTTGTGGTGAGGAGCTCACTCTCTGTGCAGATGTAATCAGTACTTGTAATCAGTATTTGTATGTACAAAGCTACAACCGCTCGTGTGAATGCAATTAACTTGGCAAACAAATGATTAAATCTAAAGATTACGAAGTGTGGTGAGATTCCAGGTTAGACTGCAACCAAGAATCACTGGACGGCAAGGAACCTGCAGCAAATAAATAATATGACGGCATGCATTCGAAGCGGTCGAGCCGCTCTTGGATATCAAGGCGTGTCTCGAAATTTTCCGCGGCCTGCACCGCTGTCATCTATACTGGTGGACGATTCCACGCACTTGCAGTTGGTTCGATGTCCAACATCCTCAGTGAGGCCTCACAAAATCTCCGAACACTGATGCCAATACATCAGCCCCTCCGGATTTGGCCTTACGAGTCTATCGATGCCGTTTTAGAAAAACTTCCAGTAGCAACCAAACACTGCGTACCTGATTTCAATTAGCTGTGGAGCAGTATCATTCCCTGTATACTTCCTCTAGCTGGAGATCACTATCCAAAGACTTGCCGAAGCGCTGTTCAAGTCTGTGGGATGCAAAACAGTAAATTTTCGACCCCCCCCCTCCCTTGTGGATAACCGGCAGCTTCGAAGAGAAGTATTCCTTTCCTTTCCAGGTATTTATTTGCTTATTGAGAAGCGAACAACTCCGGCGGATGGAGGGACTGAAGCAGGTGGGCTTACGTCACCGATGTTCGCGATGCACAACCTGAGTGATATCGGGCTAAATGAATTGGAGTCAATGCATGCAAACGTACCTATCAACACCCAATTCCCGTGGAAGAACACAGACGTGATTCGAGAGCAGTCACCAGCCAGGCGGCCTCGTGAAACCTCGTTGCCACGACCTGTTCGTCATGGTTTACCCCGCGTATCTGAATCCTGTTCTCGTGAATCTTCACAAGACCGACATATTAATAAACGCAAACGAGCCTTGGAACAAGTTGCCTCGATGAGTATTCGCGGGACACGACGCTCGACAGAAATACCGAGCTCACCTGTCATGATTCATCCAATGGCAAGACGAAGACACACTACAAGACCAGGTGATTCAACAGGTGGAAGTTTGGTAGATGCTATTTACGCAACAGTACGTCGGCGACGGGAACTGACTGGGCCGATTGACAATCCCCTCTGTATCAAGGTGAGCTGATGTACACCGTAGGAAGATTTTTTTTCAGTCTATGACCAAACAGACAGTATCTTGGTCCTTCCGCGTGTTTTTAGTCAAAGTATCCGTTATTTTATACTTAAATTTCTGAGACTGGTTGTGAAACTTGATTTGACAGACTGATTTTTTTTTTTCATTGCCGAATATTCTGTCCAATCTGCAATACTCTAACTGGTGGTAAAATATGTACGACCTAGCCAAGAAGCTCGGTGATATCAGTGGAGCATATCTCCAGATGAACTTTCGAAGCGCATAGTTTTGGTAAAAACGGATGACGGAGTACGCTATTCAACATGAAATTAAGAAGAAAGCTGTAACTCCCCCGAACAGTTTATTTGGTTAGGTATGGTTTCTCGAGCCTCATACTTACGCCGAGGATTTAGGGCTAGTTGAGCGTGAAGGCCACTCGGCTTTTTTGCCAACACATCTTGTCCATTTGCTTCATACTACTGCTGGCTTTTCTCTAGTTGTTATCTTACTGTGCTAGGAAATTGAAACCGAATTCCCCGGAAACCTGTTCAAAGTTGATGTTCGTTCAAGAAGATTGGCGCTGGTCTTTTCTTAATGCAACGGTTTGTTTCACATTTCAAGTGGGAAATTCATCTCCGATCTCAAATTTATCCTCTGTTTCCCCCGTTCATTCTGTATAAAACGCTAGTTTTTGGCTTAATATGGCTGGTTCCCCTACATGCTGGTGACTAACTTGCCACTGGAAATTGCACGATCGAGGCGTCACTAAGCAGGAACAATCCAAAGATTTGCGCACTAGCACAAGTCATCTGTTGTTGTATATGTCGGAGTCAGCTGTTACTACGCTAGTCGTCGCAACATTCGATTTTTTTTTGTTCGTTCTTACTGTCTGTCCTATTCTTGTACACTTCACAGAACCCCGGTTCTGGGCGTGCTGCGGGACGACGCCGTGAAATTTTGTCAACTTACGACGGGACCACAATTCGACCCCAGCAAGAACAAAACCCAGTGGATGACTTTGAACCACAACAGTCCAGTCCGTCTACGCCCACTAACTTGTCTGAACGCAGCTTTTGAAAAGTCCTCGAGCAATCAGGCTGTGAATCACCCAAAATCAAGCACGACTTCGAATTGCGCCTTATGACTTAATGATAAATATTTGTATTACTTGACCGACATTTAGTCAGCAAAACATTTTAACGAGGCTTTAAAAAGGCCAAGTAAAAAATAACATCAGAATGACGAACTCATTGTCCTTCTTTTTTAACAGCGGTTCCTGTTGATTCCTCTTTTTTGATATTCGAAGTTTCCGATCTATTCCCCTTTTGATCACTTTTTTTCTTGCATAGCGATTCCAATCCATCATCTGATTGTTTCGGACGCTTCAGGAAAGTCGTTAACAGTTTTGAGCTTCCTTCCTTGTTGGTTGATCTGAAAAGGTAATGAGAGAATGACTTCATCCCTAATGAATATTCGTTACACTGCGGTCCGACCAACCACATCTGTGGATAACCCAGTAAACCAGAAAACAGCGAGACTAGATTCAAAACAATAGACAACAACACCTATTTTATGCGTAAATAGCTAGCTATCCACACATCACGTTAGGGCGGACAAGCCCTAACTATTAGCCATTTACCATTGTTCGTGCCATATTGGGACGAAACTGACTGTTTGAGCAGCACTGAATCATAGCAATCTGGCTTTAGTCTTTCACTTTCCTTGGGCTGCTGGTAACATGATTCAGACAAGCTGGTCGTGCGTACAATCCGCTTGGGGTATTAGCTCCAAGGCTTATTTCCTATGGCACTCCTTACTGTCCACAACCGTAGGCATGGTTGATAGTGTTCTGGACAATTTTTTCTCTGCCTCATGATACAGCAGTTCGGTGATAACCAAGTGATTTAAGGCCTTACTAGTCTGCAAATCAGAGGTTCAAAACTCCTCACTGACCGTCACTAATAGAAAACAGCAACCCGCTATCGCCAGGTTCGTTACCGTACCCGACCTGTTGAAATTTAACATGGACCTACGTGACTAACTGTAACTGATGATTATTAATGATTAAAACAGCCGTTTCCCGTGATAAGTTTACAAATGGAAGTCCGATTCACAACACTGTGGTTTGGAATTCTCTTCCGAAGTTTTCAGGAGTTCTGTGTGGATAGTCCTTTCAAGGCTCTCGTTCAGCGATCATTCAATTTGGTACAAAAATGTCTACTTCAAGACATGAACAATCGAAATTAGGATGTTGGTCGGTACTTCTGGACAACGTTACACTCGCTTGTTGGATTCAGCAACGATAAATTGGGGTTTTTTTTAACACCTGTCCCTTCTGTCTCTAACCCAACCTCTTTTTCCTGTCTGCCTACCCATAGTGTCCCCATCGATAACATACCCGATACTCGCAGCAGTTCATTGCCAGAGAGTGTAGTAAGTGGTCGTCAATCTGCTAGCTCACATTTTCTCAAACCTCGTCAAACTCTGAATCTCGGCTCCTTCAATGTGTGCATTCGCATGCAAGCTGGCCAACAGACATATTCAGCTCTAGCAATGGCAATCACTCACTTTCGATTGATGTCCACTGCATCAGTAGAATACGAATTCAGAATTAGAGTAGTGTAAGTCAACTGACTGCGCCTAATATTTCATTCAAAATATTTCCTATGCACCTCAGGAGGCCCCGATTAACAGACGATTGTACGCGGTGAGACTGTAGAGACCAGTCGGCGACCTGAAGGATAGTTGTGTTAAGCGCAGTTTATTTGTCATCTCGGCATGCGCCCCAACAGACTGCAGCGCTGACGTGCAAAAAGATGAGTTTCATGACGAACTCATCATTCTTGTTCGGAAGAGCAAACGGTCTGAAAGCATAGTGGTAGCAAGTAAATTTAATGTGCAAGTTTGAAAACTGAGTGCATCGGATGCCAATTTAGGTGGGCCGTGGGCCTTGTCTGCTCAGCGAACAGATAACGAGAAAAGACTTCACCACTTCTGTGTGGACAATCATTTATTCCTGTCGAGCACGAATTTCGACACAGTTCGCGTCGCACTGCGACATGGCGCTCCAACTCGACAGGTAGTCTGGGTCAGGTCGACCATATTGCAGTAAGCTACCGTTGGTGCCGTTGTCCAGAACTGTAGATCAGATTGGACCACGTACGTCGAATCGGACCATGCGTTAGTTTTAATGCGAATTTTGCTGCAGCTAAATGGCCATCGACGCAGGCCACAAACCCGATTGGCTGTCGAACGTCTATCTGATTCGGCTGTTTGCACCTGTTATGAAAAGAAATTGCCGACGAACTGATAACTTTGGCGACCAGCAATGTAGATGAACGTTGGGACGAAATCAACCAGGCGATGCATTTGGCAGCAGATTCCTCCTGTGTTCTTAGGTCTAGCGTTCATCAAAGGCACTGGATCTTGCAAGGTTTGCTGGGTCTAATGGAGCAAAAATGCGAGCTGCCTAACTGCAAGGAAATGAATAAGATGCGTCGACAGTCGCAGCGTCAGTTGACCATAGGCCTCAAGAATGACCGTGAGAACTGGTGGGTTAAGGTAGCCGAAGAGATGGAAGAAACGTCCGCTTCAAGTAACAGTCACAAACTGTTTAAGCTTATACGTAACTCCGGTGGACGGCGAACTCCGGTTAGTGGAGTCGCATGCGATAGGGGTGTAGAGCTCATCCATGGTAAACAACAAAGGCTGGGCCGTTAGGCTGATCGCTTGGACGATCAGTTTAGCTGGCTTACCTAGGCCGACATCTGCAGCTGCCAATATTCGACTTCTGAAGAAGGAGAAAGCGGCCGGTCCTGACGACCTTCCCCCAGTACTTCTTAAGTTGGGCGGAGAAGCTCCATTGAAACCACTTACCTCCTTGCTTCATGATATTTGGAACGAGGAGCGCATGCCGTTATCGTGGGGCGAGTCGCTGATTGTACCCATCTTCAAGAAGGGCATACGGAATGACTGTAGCATTCATCGTGGGATTAGTTTAATTCCGATAGTTACTAAGGTGTTAGCTTCTATAATGCTGCGCCGTTTAACTCCGATTTGCGAGAGTAATATCCGCGAACAACAGGCCGAATTTCGTCCAGGTCGAGGTTGCATCGACCAGATAGTCACTGTTCGGCAGTTACTAGAAACGCGCCACACACGCTCACGGCTGCCTTAGGATCGTAGTCTTTCTCGACTTGAAAGATGCTTTCGACTCAGTGGATCGGACAACACTATTCAGTGCTCTCCACCGGAATGGTATGCCAGCGAAGTTCGTAAGCCTTTTGCGAGTATTGTACTCGTATACCTATGGTCGCGTGAAGGTATTCAGTGAACTGTCAAGTTCCTTCGAAACGACTAGAGGCGTTTGACAAGGGTGTCCCATCTCTCCAGTTCGGTCCAATGTCGCCATGGGCGAGGTGATAGAAGGTGCTTCAGGAGGTTTACATCATGTAGGAGTCAAACTGGGGAATGGAGAGAAGTTGTGATCTAGATTACACAGACGACCTCGTGTATTTGTGCGAATCCGCGAACGATGCACGACGCGCACTAGACAGGCTTTCGAGGTCGGTTGCTCGGTTTGGCATGTGCATTGCACCTTTAGTGTAAAGTGATTTTACAGGACTGGACGACAGTAGCGCCGAACTTGATACTGGGTGGGGATGAACTAACTATTGTGGGCAGTTTCACTTACTTTGGTAACTACGTGTCGAACGATGGTAGCTCAGCAGTAATCTTCCGTCTATTACCTCCTTTACTTCTTTTATTATTGAAATAACAATGTAAATTATTTCTCAGGAAGGGGGCCGCAACCAACAGAGCTCATAAGTGCAGATGTTAAACGGCGGTGTGAGGATTTGAGCCCGCGACCTCCACGGTCGAAAGCCACAACCCTATCAGTTAGGCCACCGCCGTCGTAGAAACAAACAGGTATATATCAAAGGCTCGAGCAACTTACGATGGACCGAAGCACTTGTAGCGTCGACCTGATATTTCACTAAAGTTGAAAGGCCGTGTGTACTGTACCGCAATGCGTATTGCTTATAGCCACCACTCGTCTACCATATTGAGCCCCATCTTGCGTTCGTCCCAGGAAGTGGAAGAAGCCATGTGGAGACCAACATATGACGTGGCAACGTGGAATGAGAAAATGTACAGCGAAGTTAGGTAAAGTAGGTGTCTCACGCCTTCATGGTTGGGGTCCGAAAGACTCGCCGACCTGCTGGCTGGAGACGCTGAAGGATATGGCAGTGAACCGTGAACAGTGGCGATCGTGCTGTCATCTTCTATCGAATCAGAATGATTGAAAACACATGCGTTTGAACAGTTCGACTGTGTTCGGTGTGTTGGCTACAGCATCACCTTATATTTTCCAACCTGTGTAGGTCCACTCCCTGTTCCCTTTGGATATTCACTGTTTTTATAAGAACAAGTAACCTTGGAGAAGAGGCAGCGGTCAATGAGGCGTGCCTTGCTGTTTAACGCTGGTCACTGCTTATGATTATGTCTTTTCAGAGTTAGGCTGATTTCCGGCCTAATCGTCAAATTAGTAAGCCCTAACGAATTTGGAGGACAGGCGAGACATGCTTATACCGGACATGAGAATTTTATTCGAACGCAAATGCCATTCAGTCTGTTTGAGTTTGAACTGGACAGGAGTCTAGATAAAGCGAATGCATACCTGAATCTTGGCCCGCTGGACAACTTCATCTATACATTCCGCACCGGCCACCCTTATTCTTAAGTCACTCGTTGCTGATGATGACACACATTTAGAGAGAAGCGCTAGGTTTTGTCCTCAATAAAATTTGAAGAATTTTGTCATTAGCTGTACAATTAGTTCATGAAACACGCTGAACAAGATTTATTCATTCAGAACACGTTAGATGAAGACATACTACCGGATATTTTGATGCGTCGTCGTCCTTAGTGTCAACCTTCTAACTCAGTATAATTGAAAGTGGCTCACTTATTTATAGCCAAAGCAACATTGGCTCGAACGATAATTCTCGAAGCACATAGTTCGGCATCTTATCAGGTGGTTTTGCCATGACTATGCATCCCGAGCAATCGCATGGACCGTCAGCTAGTTATATTCAGTCGCCCTTGGGTAGTCGAGTTTTTCACAGCATTAACTCGAAAACTAATTTGAGTGTCCCACTTTCAGTTCTGGGAGGGGAAATAGCACAAACCGTGAACAGTTTGGAGACATATGTGTGACGAATCACTCGTCCAAATTAAGCGGTGACGAAACGCCTTAGGAACAGATTTAGTGCTTCAGTGTTTAATAAAAAACGGTTTCAAAACTCACTTAGAACACTCTGAGTCTTCTATTGGCAAGACGCAATCCGGTTCGTTGTAACGAGTCGAATTCATTCGCGGAGTAACTTTGTGCATACAGAGTGGAGCCTTGTCTAGGTTATTGGCTACTTGAACCAAGAAGTTGTAAGCCTGTGAATGAGACAAATAAACACTACATTTAATTTGAACGGATCAGTAGTGCCGCGTTCCCTATATGCAATATTTTATAAAATGGAGGACGGAAATTTAGCAAAATGTGAACGTTTTGATTTTACTTATGTCAGTCACTGCGGTAAAACATTACACCTATAAAAAATCCGATTGATAACCAAGATGAATAGATACCTAATGAGAACTAAGTACAGCTAAACTAAATTCAGATCCAAGACAGCCGACTTGGTGGAAGAAGTCGATTAAGTAGGTTTCGTGCGCCTGTGAACCACTTCAAGTACCTTGGATCTAGGATTGCACATGGTTCCTATTTTCATATCCGTTGGTCATCAAGTACCAACCGGATTTTCTATGTAGGGGTGCTTTACGCACGGGACTGATCATTCAATTGATACATTAACATCTTTTTGTTCTGATGTGTCAATAATAACCAAATTTTCGGTCCAGCTTTAGTTTTGTGCAAACAAAAATCGAAAGAACATTCGGATGTGTCATTTCATTTGTGGGAATAGAAAGCGGAGGGTCATTGTGATACCATTCGTTTTCGATCACATCTCGTTTTGACTTATCAGATAAACTGCTTTGTAACGGTTGTGTTCAGTCTTTAGAATAGGCACTATCAGAAATCGGTTGTGGTTGGTACATGTTTTGCACATGCCTACAGATCGACTGCCTCGTTGTACACCATTCTTCGAGTCAGGTAATGGTTGGAAGATGGTTCAGGGTGGCCATTTGTTGACATGGATAAAAAGTATGAAAGCTTTAGCCAGTAAAGCGGCTCGTATAGGTGCGCTTAGACCACCGGTTTAGTGTCTGCATGATGGTTGGAGATAATAGGTGATATGGCTCAATGCCGCAGTCGATGGCGTTCTTGCGTCTGAAACTTTTTCTGTTTAGTTCCTAAATTTTCTGTTCCCGGTTCTTTTTCTGTTTGAGCAGATGGTGCTGCGAAGTAACAACCGAAACTAGAGCACGTTGGAGGACTAGCATCCATCTGCAGGCATAAATGGAAGGTCCACTGTGGCCGTAGGAAGTTCAACAGAATTTGGATCTGCCTGACGCGCGATGACCGTGTTCCTGAGCGGCAGTTTCCGTGCAAATTTGGATTAGGGGACAGTTCGCTGTTCTTTTTGTGGAGGCAGAGGTGTAATCAACCGACGTTTTTGAAGACCACCACAACCTAATAGCCTATTCTATTGTTTACCAATTGTTATCTTTCATTCTAACTGGTTCCACAGGCCCAGCTCTCCAGTTGTCGGGAGTATTCCGACGGAATTGCTATTGATAAAATTAACTTGTTGTCGCATGTAATAAAGCTGTCGGGGAGAAACATGCGAAATTTGGTTCATAGTCTTGAAGCCATGATAACTCCTTGTAGACTTCTGAAGAATCAACTGTATGTCGATATTTATCTGCCAATAAGTTTGGTTTGACAAGACCTTTTATGGTGTACTTGAGCAGGATCTAGCCAATTGACTTGGACATTCAATGACTGGGTGAATTTTTCGCTAAATTCCCTAAATGTAAGTAAAGAAGTAGGCCGGTGTGATATGAACCTTTATATGGCCAAAAAAATGCCTTGTTTTTTCCGGAAATTAGGACACTATAGATGCGTATATTCATCCTCGCCCCTAAATGGTCCTCCATTTGGATTTCGTCCGGAGTCACTTGAAATGCGGTGACCATTCAGCTCCAAACGCAGAAAAAGCGGGTGCCAGATCTGTCCATAATGCATACAAACCACAGATGAAGATGCTAACCGGATCTGACCATCCCTCACAACGGGGATGATGTTGGTCTTTTTTGACGAAATTGACAGCTGGTTTGAGTAATTATCACACCGTCGTAATATGACATTCTAAAAGCTCCTTGAGTGAAGATTATGCAGAATAATCCGTAAATCACGTCATCTACCGACTCAGTGCATTTTGAACCCACATTGATTGTTTTCAAGGCAGTCGAATCTACGTTCTGATGTTACTGGAATGTTTAAAATTGCTGATTTTTACCTTGGACTGTGTTAAACCACACGTGTTCACATGAACTTTGCATGTTGTTGTGTTTGGGCCATTACCAGAAACAACAACCGTAACAGACAAAGTGGCATAAAACTTAGTGACTGGGAGAAGAATCAACGTTTGAGGAGGGCCCCGCATTGGCATACCAGTCTTCATCGTGAGAGCGAGCACATCGTCGTCGATGAGTAAATCAACGTGAACCGGAACCACTTTTTGCCTGTAAGACGTTTTCACGAACGGATAAAGCCCATCCATTGGGTCTTAATCGGGCATTGCGGACAAGTTACCAAGAAGACATCAGATAATCAGTAACAACGATGTCGGAAATGGTTGCAGTTAGTCGAGCCCTTGGCTACCGTGAGTAAACTTTCTCAAGCACAACTTAATGAGTATTCCCAAAATGGACTGACAGTGGTCAGAATACATATTCGTTATCACCAAATTCATCAGAATGCGAGAAATACTGCAGATTTTCCCGTTGTTTAGCAACATACGGCCGTCGTTTAGTACCCTCGGGGCGTTTATAGCGGATCTCATTTGGGTTAGATCAGATAAATATTTCTGAACAACGCCTAGTATGAATCTTGTTAATAGCTGTGATTTCGAATAAGATTCTTGTTTGCACAATATCAGACCATGGTTGCTAAATGCAACCCGAGGTTATGAAATGAAAGCCAAAAGCTAGTAAAAAAGGAAGAAACCTACGCGCGACCTCTGTGCATGTGAGCAGATACTGCGCACACATCGATTAACTGTTCTTCACATTCTCAGAATGAAACGGGGTAGTCATGAAGTCCGAAGAAAGCCGTCCTAACTGGACTTGAGTTACTAATGCAAACCGAAGTGATATAGGATACGAATACAAGTAAGCGAGCTCTGTTCAAGAGTATGTGGTGGATAAACTTTATCCGCAATCCTGGATTCGCAGATAATTTCACTGACCACCTTCTCAGCATCGTTCAGGGAATAGCGAAGGTTCACTCTGAGACAATTCTGCAGCATTTTGAAATGCCAGAATAAAAAAAGTAAGAGAGGGGAATGCTGATAGACATCGAAGACATCGATTATAGTGTCTGTGCTAATTCCTCTGGAGGAACAAAGATGGTAAACAATAATAAGTCTTCCGGGGAAATGTTATTTTACTTCTTTCTCATTTATTACACAACTATACGGTAGTTCTGGTATTCAGTGAACTATTTTCGACGGGGAGCTTCAAACTCGCAGTGATAAATGCTATTTCCAAAATTACGACCACTCGACCACCACCGATAAGTATTTCCGCATGCGAATATTATTGGTTTTTTTATTCTTATTGGTCTCTACATTTCATAAAGTATTTTCCAAGGATGGAAGTAACATTGGTGATTTTATTTCCACTCATTCGGCTGTTCTTTACAAAAACAAACCTGTTTACCAGAACATCGTGAATCCGTACTATGTTCAAATTAAGTTTGCTTTTATCCAGTCAGCTACTGCAAGTGGATGAGTTGACTGTGCGGAATGCCCATATTTTTAGAACGAGATACAAAATGACGGTCCCTAATAAGCTCGACCCTTGTTTCGGAGCTTCTATCCCGTGTGCAACTTGGTATCGTCTGTTGGGTGACCAGAATTTTGTGCATTTGAAGCAACTGACAGATAGGGCAGTTTGTACAACTTTTTGTGGTGATTTGCCAACACGTCCTAGTCAAGTGCATCTCACTCCAGATGATTAGGTGGGAGACAGCGGCCCTAGTTGGTAGTGGGTCATTTTCATGAACAACTCGGTTTAAAACAACCATATCCGAACGAAATACGGAGCGAACGGAGGAAATGCGGCTTCACGTGATGGAGAATGTCTTCCTAGTTTTAGTGTTGTCAGTGAAGCAGTAAGGAGCTGACATTTTAGTAACCGAGAGCGATGCTTCAATCGAGTGACCCAGGAATACCATATACTCAACCAAATAGTCAATTTGTCTCTCCACCTTAATGGCTTTGAAAATTTGTGTTGGTTGTAGCTCAGGTTGTCGGTTTTTATCGGGTTCTGAATGCTGAGCTTGGTATTTAGATTGCAAACGTTTTGTCAACAGCGCCGACGATATCACCTCAACTGGCGATGAGAAGTTTGCGATCTAAACGCCAAGCCCAGGGATCAGAACCCCATATCACTCCCCGTATTTGTGCGTGCGTTATGATCTACACCGACTGACGTACATCGCTGTTTGCACCATGCTTGTCTGTGGAAGTGGGTCATTTGCGATGATCGCAGTGTTGATGAAAGCGCTGTTCAGATGCTTGCGATCTTCACTCCACCAGCTCGGTTTATACACTCTTGATGAGTATTAACGGTCAAACAATCAACATACATGCACTTCATGTGCATATGGAAGAGAAGTTTGGGTCGGTTTTACCTACGATTTACC
Organism: Fasciolopsis buskii; assembly: GCA_008360955.1. NCBI lineage: Eukaryota > Metazoa > Platyhelminthes > Trematoda > Plagiorchiida > Fasciolidae > Fasciolopsis > Fasciolopsis buskii. Next base: position 10,588 of record LUCM01005564.1, on the reverse strand, counting down.
GTAACTTTCACTTCGGGAACCACGTCGCTAGATGGGAACCCACCACACTCTGGAGCAACCTGTTTTGTAACGCAAAAAGGTGAGATAAACGTTTGATCCAGCCTGCGCCGGACAATCGGTCCCATCTCCCGTTCCCATTAACTAAGATGAACAGCCAACTTGGGCAGAGGAATTCTTTTCCTTTATTGGGCCAAAAGAAATGGTTTACTTTGGTTTTCCATGATCATCGTTCAGTAATCGATTAGTCCGCTGACTAATTCTGCCCGTCGATATCGGTCGGCTTTCTCATGTGGCTTTTTCGTCCAGTTTATTGATCGACGTAATCAGTGCGACGTCAACGCGTTTGTGGTGTTCCTTGACTAGGGTAATGGATGTGACGAGTCAGCATCTACTTTCCTTACGCAATGCTATTGATGGTTCGCGACCAATTAACCGGAAATTAATGGGTCTATACCTGCTCCTACCATCAATATATGCAACGGGTCATTTGCCTCCTTATTGGTAAGAAATTGATACAATTGCAGGGAAAATTAGAAGAAAAAAACAATTCATAAAAATGAAATGCATAAGAGACTCTAACCTTATTTGCGCTTTCGGTTTCAGTGTCCAACCACAGGTACTCTTCTTCGTCGGTGCTCAGTATGACCTAAACGGCCGCATCACAAGAGTTCGAAAGCATTACTGACCGGCATTCGATGATGTACTTTGGTCATGAGCCCTCTGGCGTTTGTCGTGATGACAGAATAAGAGAATATCTTACGCAATACGGGGAAATAATGTCACATTGCAAACAAGCACCTGTTTTGTTTGATTATAAGAATATACACCAGCCATCATTAGCATTTTACTCGGATCTGTGTGGAAAATCAGGAAGCATGAGAAAATCTTTATATAGTATTAAACATACCATTCATGTAGATAAAGTAGGGTTGCTTCTGGCCCTCGACCGTCTGCCACTCATAGAATCTGCGTTGTGGGTAAGACAGAATCATTGCAGACGAGAACAGGCGAAGTAGTTAGTAATTCTGGGGTACTTCCAGCAAAGGTTGAAAAATGTCATTCTTATTTTCACAGTTCGTTGAGAAACAACGATTGGCAGAACACAATTTAGATTAGCGGGAAAATTAATCGGTTGGATAATCTTACCCTTCGACCGGAACGATGCAACGCCATCCCCTTCGCATCGACTGAGAATAGAGAGGCTTTTGTAAGAGAGATTCGATACGGGCGTTCGAAGTAGCATAACCTTTCATTTCCGTGCCCCTGGCGAAGGAAGGAACCAATCCCCAAAGCATTGGTCGAATTATCGTCTCTTTAGATTTTCCTTGATCTTCACTTTCAAACATCAAAACTGGACTGAAAGAATCAGTGGGGAGAGGAAAATGCCATCACATGACGGGTTACAGAAATGTGGCTTCGACTTCTGCTAAAATGAGACACAAAATTGGAAGAAGTTAGGACGGCGGATAGTCGTCAGAATGCTTAACACAGACTGAAATATCACAACCCGTGGGGTCAAATCAGTCGGTACAGACTGATTACTAGTCTCAGTTCAACTTTATATAGATAATAACAAAATTATGTACAATGTAGTGCCATCCATCGCTTCCTATAAGTCACTCCCCAAGCGATTCCCCGCCGAAATAAGCATGTTCGTTTGCATTTCTCTAAGCAGCACCAGCTTTGGAGGGAAAAAGGAACCTCAGTTGTGTAAAGCGAAAGTGGATATATATGCGGAAGTTAATGGATTTCCATTGCGAATAAATGTTGTGTGAAGAGAATTTTCTTCTTCGATGGTGTCCGTTGAGCAAATACCTCTGGTGAAGTGACAGAGTCATTATTAAGAGGCGTTTGTACAGTGGGTGTAAAATTTGCGAAATACAAATACGAATAATTCCAAGTCGCTATGGTCTTGTTCAATCGTCTCTGAAAAATAAAATCAATCGTTGGACTCTTCATGGGAAACGGAAAGGTTGGAATGAACGGAATTTAAGAGGTTTAAAACATTGGCGAAATTCGTTGGTACATTAATAGTAATATCGTCAACATTTCGTTTGCGTAAGACCAATTTGGAAATAAAATCCTCCAGCTTCGATCTTGTCATTGATAAAAACACATCAGCTAGTGTTCGGTCCAGTGGACTGCCAACTACTACGCCGTCGATTTGTCTGTATAAGGTGCTCTCAAAGTAAAATCGAATATAATGACTGCACGACATAGGAAGCATTTGCGAACAGTCAACTATAATGGGAAATGAAATGCTCGATGAGGAGATAAAATCGCATAAATAATCACCGTTCACATGAAGTGGCACATTCATAAAAGTAATTCCAGCGAAATCGATCAACATCCACGGCCAACAAAAATCAAAGGGTGGCCCATTCTACAAAGGAACGAAGAAAACCCTATACATCACACTAGCCTTCGCAGGGAGACCACATTCTTAATCTTGTGCGATAAACCAAACGCACACGTTCACGTCCTTCCAAACACCCAAGGGATTATTCTGAATCAAACTGAATCCAGTCAAATGTCACTTTCAGCTTCACATCTCGTATATCAGTTTGCCTACAGCTGCGGTGACACAGACAAAACAAGCCGAAGATTTTCACAACGGATGTCAATGGTTGGTCAAACCGATGTCACACAACACAGCGAACGGTTATCCTAATCATGACATCGGATCATCGATCGTGAAACATCTGGTTACAGAAACGCAGTTCATTTGGTTTCGTCTTCTAAACTTTTTTCACATTACTGACCGGAAGATTTTAGACCTCAGAGGAAGAATTCGATCGGGATTACATAATCCAGTCCTGTGTACGTAGATTGCACTTGCCACGGAGATGGTATCAGTTCTGTGCTATACACAATTTACTGCAGTTCATAACTGAACATTACATTATAGAATTCTCAGATTGTTTTATGTGAGCGACTGAGCACAGTACTATTGAGTGTTAACATTCGGTAGTATTGGTGACCCAACTGATCCCTGTTAGTTGGAATGGAAATCAGTGTTTTGTGCTTTTTACAAGATATACGAGCGGCGTTACATCTAATAGTGTTTGTGTAGCGGGACATTTAGAAATTTCTGTTAAACCTTTTTGAAAAATCGGAAAAGAGGAGTTGAATGGATGTGATAAGCCAAGCGTAAATATCTGCATATTTGATAAGGTTGGTATCGTAGATGCGTTGACTAAGAACAACGGCTGTGGTAAAATGGTATCTTAAGGGAACCTAAAAGTAGATCTAACAAAAGACCACCTCGGTGCAAATAAAATCGTCAGTGGTCAAAAAAGGACATCCTAGCTGCGTTATTCCTTTTATTAGATAATGAGATAACGCAATATGTCACAAAGACTAGGGTACAAAAGGCTGACTGTGGGGAACGATATGCGAATGGGTGGGTATCAGAATCATTCGGGAAAGGCGTCTACGGAACTTATTTTCCGAAAAATACGGGATGGGATTAGGAAGAATCCTTTAAAGAAAAAGGGGTGATAGCTTCTGCCTCCCGGGAGACGGGGACTTCGTGGCACCTCAGAAACTAAACAGATAAGTCGCAAAAACGTTGGCGAGATAGTGGTCGCATACACTCTTTAAGGATTGCGTAGTGGAGATCGTCTGATCCAGTGGGTTTTCAGAAGTCATAGAAGTAGTTCTTTGTTGATTTCTGTAGTGGATAGGCAGGATAAATTCATTTTTGACAACTATGGAAGCCAAGATAATCACCTTACTGAGTGATATATAGAGCTTAATCTCGCGTGTATGGACAAATCTCAGCAAAAATCCTTTAGGACCCTACGGGTCTCCTGATAGGTTTTGTGTCCCAAGTTACTTGTATATAAATATTTCCACCGGCTTAATGTTGATAGGGTCAAGCTCTCGACCGTTGTGGAATCTTTGCAATTAAAAGTTGTTTTAGATAAGAGGATTATAAATCAAAGGGGCAAACTGAACTAGCTGGCAAATGTAAAGAAATAAATTGAGATAACCAGTTAGATGATTTCATGACAGAGATAGCATTCGAGAACATAAGAAAGACCGTTCGGTTAATCTATTACTCTAAGATTAAGATGCTCCGGGGAAAAATTGTCTTTCATGAACTTCTTGGTTTTAACACCGTGTGAAAAATCAGGGACTGACATGTACATAAAGCCCAACCCAATACCGATCTGACCCACCAAAAAGAGAGCAATATGAAGCGGAGAGAGTGGTGTGACTATGGTCTAAGCAATGTCTACGAAGAGGTCTACCCTAAAAAGCTTACCTGAAGCCTCCGGGAGCTTGGTTGTAAGACGGGTGATAAGGAGGATCGTTCGGACTGTTGGACCATTTGGGACTGATCACCTTTTTCGTAGTCCCAACACGAAGGGTGCACCGCCGACATATAGTATCTTTGTCCAGTGCGCTTCAAAGAACAATGAATAACAGTTCCAACGTTACCATGCGATTCTTCCACACATTTTCAAGACTTTAAAACGCCTTTGCTTTAGAGTGATCTGACCTCTTACCAACTGAAAAGCAAACAAGTGTGGGAAAAGCAAGAACATCAACATTATTCCAACGGGGAGAGATGGGCTTGAAAAATTTCACGTGAAATACTTGAAAAAGGAGAGTATATATATACTGGAGACAGAAAAGGAAGTCCCTAGGACGGCGACGGTGGAGAGAAAGCCAGTATATATATCTCTACCATTCAAAAGTGACACGCTAGCAGAGATAGCACGACGAAGACTGACTAGCGCTATCAATAAGACATTCTACGCAGCCAAGCTTCGTATCTTGTTCAAATCCCGCCCCGTAGTGTCATTATGGTTGAAAGACAAAGTCCCTGATTCTGCAGCCTCGCTTTGCACCTATTCATTCACAAGTTCCTGTGGGACGATGTACATCGACCGCACGACCAGGCGCTTGTCTGAACGCATCCGTGAGCACCACCCTGCACGGTTGAGAACTGGAACAATTAAGTCACCTAACAGTGCAGTCGTTTCACATCTAGCACAGACTACCCACACCGTGAATGTGACGCAAGCTTTCCGGACCCTGTATAAGGTCAGAGGTCAACAATCCAGGTTGGCAAGTGTCACCTCTTGAGCACTGCGGAAGCTGTCGCAATCCGTTTTCACAATCCTCCGTGCTCTCAAAAACAATTTGTGGTTGCGCTTCAACTCCACAGGCCCACCATCCGTCCTAGTGCAAACCATAGACAACAAAACAATTAACACAACACGTTCTTGTGTATTCAGGTTATGCATGTAACATCACAAATCCCTTCCCGACCCAGATTTTTATCTGACTAATCCAATACTTCCTAAAGTGAATTTTTTGCAAATATATAGTGACGTAATGGAATGAGTACGAATCACTGAAAAAGGAGCTTGATCACCAAATTGTTTTCTCAATGTGCTCAGTGGGAATATATATATATATATGTATATATATATATATAGAAATATATATATATAGTCGAAACTACGACTCCCGTCTAGAATAGAAGCAGGGGAAACGTCATCCCAGTCTCTCCAACGGAAAGCGTTCAAAAGTTTCACGGAAATGTGGTCATTACATTTCTTTGCTACTGCAGCTGGGAATATTATCTATGCCTTCGTCATTCCGGAATAATCGATATCCTAGAAGGACATTCAGAGTCGTCACTTCTGATTCTCTTGCATGCCGCTGGAAATAAGCCGGTGATCCATACGTGGCCTTCGGAACCGATTCCGCGCATCCTAGCGAAAAAACGCGCTGGGCTCCGCCACGATGGTTCCTTCGTGACCGAAATTGTCGCTGGGCAGCTGTATCTCAAACGCGGATGCACCTGGGAAGCATAAGCATCTTCAGTGAATCCAAAAGGTACCAGTGAATGGGCAATTCATTGCAGTGTGTCTTCCGAACTGAAGCATAGACTTTGTCTGTCTCACCCCAGATTTATCTTTTATTACATGTAGTGAAATGGGCATGCCCCATAGCTACTAAGGCCCACTACACAGAAGAGGGTGCCGGCAACTTGAAAAGGCATAGAACCACATAAGCTCCTAAAAGATCAAGTGTGGTACCAAGCCCAGGGACAGCGAACTGCCGTCTACCACCGCCCAGAAGTCCTTTTATATACCGATCGGCGAAAGATACCGCCCAAGTAATACCGTAATACTGTTCAGTTCATATACCCATCGGCAGGGGTTGGAGATTCTGGGCGGTCGGTAAACTCATCTGTCAGACATGGCGACGAGCATGGTACAGTCCAGTAACCCTGCAATAGCATAGGGGGACCGCAGCTTGATGTGGTGTGACGGCGTACGTGCCTCCATATCCGAAAGAGCTACAAATAATGGCTTATTCGAAGATGAAGATGGGATCATGCCTGGAAGATCAAGGGTAGAGGCCTGACGAAGTGGTATCCAGGCCATCCGGGTCGAGGGTTGATATGAAATGGCTACTCAAGGAGAGAAAAAGAGGGAAGAAATCATTGATCCGAGTAGATGGACTTCAACTGTCATCCCCCGCCAACTTGAGGACAGTTTCTTGTTCGAACTAGGGGTTTTGGTAGAGAAATCCGATGGTACTCCAGCTTAACACCTGGAGTCTCGAGCAGCACCCGTCCACCGTTTCCCAAGAGTCACACGATAACAGTAACTTCATAACGCATCGGCCGAGTTTCCTCTCTTTTATTCAACCTGTCTCTTCTGTCTCCAACCCAATCTGTCTGCCCCTTCTGCCTACCCATAGTATCTTCATTGACAACACGCCCGATACTCGCAACGGTTTATCGCCAAGCGCTGTAGTAGGTGGTTTTCAGTTTGTTAGCTCACATTTTCTCAAGCCTCGTCAGCCTCTGCATCTGAGTTCCTTCAATGTGCGCACTTTAATGCAGCCTGACCAACAGGCGTGTTTGGCTCTGACAGTGGACTCGCTTTCGATTGATGTTTGCTGTGTGAGTGAAACACGAATTCAGGATTCGAGTAGAGTAATTCAGCTAACTGCGCCAAACGTCTCGTCATGATATTTTCTTCGCACTTCAGGGGACGAAGCAGCTCAAGCTGTGGGTCAACGTGGTGTAGGAATAGTATTGAGTGAGAAGGCTGAAGCAGCCCTTTTAGATTGGATCCCAGTCAACAGTCGCTTGTGCGCCATGAGACTTCAGGGATCAGTCGGCGTCCGAAAGGATAGTAGTGTTAAGCGTAGTTCATTTGTTATCTCAGCATACGCTCCCACAGACTGCAGCACTGATATGGAGAAAGACGAATTTTACGATAAGCTCGTCACTCTTGTTCGGAAGAGCAAACGCTCTGACATTGTAGTGGTAGCAGGTGACTTTAATGCACAAGTTGGAAAACTGAGTGCATCGGAGTCCTGTTTAGGTGGGCGATGCGCCCTGCCTGCATAGAGAACAGACAATGGAGAAAGACTTCTCCAATTCTGTGCAGGTAATCATTTATTCCTATCTAGTACGAATTTCCGACACAGTTCGCGTCGCACAGCGACGTGGCGTTCTAACTCGACAGGTTCACTGAGTCAGATTGACCATATCGCAGTTAGCTACCGTTGGCGCAGTTCTGTCCAAAACTGTAGATCGTCCGGGACCACGTACGTCGAATCGGACCATGCGTTAGTTTTAATGCGATTTTTGCTGCAGCTGAATGGCCATCGACGCAGGCCACAAACACGATTGACTGTCGAACGTTTGTCTGATTCGGCTGTTCGCAACAGCTACGAACAGAAACTGTCCGAGGAACTAAGAACTGCGACTAGTGGCAATGTAGACGATCAGTGGGATCAAATTAAGCAGGCTATGCATTTGGCAGCGGTCCCAGATCTAGTGTTCATCAAAAACACTGGATCTCTCAAGCGTCGCTAATTCTAATGGAGCAAAAACGCGAGCTGCCCAACTGCAAGGAAGTGAATAAGATGCGTCGGCAGTTGCAGCGTCAGTTGACCATAAGCCTTAGGAATGACCGCGGAAACTGGTGGGTTAAGGTAGCCGAAGAGATGGAAGTGGCGTCCGCTTCAGGTTACAGTCAAAGACTGTTTAAGCTTATATGCGACAGCGGCGAGCGGCGAGCGGCGAGCGGCGAACTTCGGTTAGTGAAGTCGTGTGCGATAAAAATGGAGAGCTCATCCATGGTAGACAGGAAAGACTGGAACGTTAGGTAGAGCATTTCAAGGACCAGTTAAGCTGGCCATACGCTATCGTATCTAGTCCGACGCCTGGAGCTGTGAATCCTTGGGAGGTGTCACTTGATCCCCAAACGAAAGTGGAAGTGCAGTCGAATATTCGGCTTCTGAAGAGGGGGAAAGCTGCCGGTCCCGACGACCTTCCTCCAGTTTTTTTTTCAAATTGGGTGTAGAAGTGCTGATGAAATCACTTACCTCCTTGCTTCATGATATTTGGAACGAGGAGCGTGTGCCGCTATCGTGGGGTGAGTCACTGATTATACCCATCTTCAAGAAGGGCATACGGAATGACCGTAGCAATCATCGTGGGATTAGTTTAATTCCGATAGTTACTAAGGTTTTAGCTTCTATAATACTGCGTCGTTTGACACCGATTTGCAAGAGTAATATCCGCGAACAACAGGCCGGATTTCGGCCAAGTCGAGGTTGCATCGACCAGATATTCACTCTTCGACAGATAATCGAAATGCGCCACACACCGCCGCCCTACGATCGTAGTCTTCCTCGAGTTGAAAGGTGCTTTCGACTCCGTGGATCGACCGGCACTACTCAGTGCTCTCCACCGGAAGGGTATGCCAACTAGGTTTGTGAACCTGTTGCGAACATTGCACTCGCATACCTGTGCGTATATCCAAGGCTCGTGCGGCTTACGATGGATTGAAGCACTTGTGGCGTCGGCCTGATATTTCACTGAAGTTGAAAGGTCGTGTGTACTGTGCTGCAGTGCGTTCAGTTCTGTTGTACGGTTGCGAGACGTGGAGTATGCGTGTGAACGATGTTCGTCGGTTGGAGGTTTTCGACAACCGATGTTTACGTAGTATGGCTAGGATTGGATGGAGTGACCGGGTGAGTAGTATTGAGGTTAGGAATCTGGTATTGGGTGCCACTTCTGAGAATAGCTTGTTTCAGCGTATGGAACTTAGGAGACTACGCTGATTGGGTCACGTGTTGCGTATGACGAACACTCGTCTACCATACCGTTTCCTATTTTGCTTTCCTCCCAAGGAATGAAAGAAGCCATGTGGAGGCCGACAGATGACGTGGCAACGTGGGATGAGAAAATGTACAGCGAAGTTAGGTAAAGTAGGTGTCTCACGCCTTCGTGGTTGGGGTCCGAAAGACTCGTCGACTTGCTGGCTGGAGACACTGAAGGATATGACAGTGAACCGTGAACAGTGGCGATCGTGCTGTCATCTTCTATCGAATCAGAATGATTGAAAACACATGCGTTTGTACAGTTCGACTGTGTTCGGTGTGTTGGCTGTAGCAGCACCTTATCTTTTTATATAAACGTGTAACTCTGGGGAAAGGCAGCGGTCAGTGAGGCTTGCCTTGCTGTTTACCGCTGAACGATGGTGATGATGACGGGGCCACGCTGCCCATTGCTTCGAGTAGGATAGTCAGTGGTGAGTGTGCTACTGCTCGGAGTTCTCTTTAGCATTTTACTTTTGTCGTCCGTCCTCAGCTGTCTCTCCTTACCCCCTCTACCTGCACACAGCGAAGTGTTACTCGACAGACCTAGAGAAACTATTTCACGAGGACTTGAGTCACGTTAGTGTATTGGGTTAACTCTTCAATGTATTGTAGGTCAGATTTTTGGATCCAGGATTTCAGCTGGAGTTCTCAAAGAAAATACCCTGCGATTTAGTCAGCGTCGAAGTATCGCTTGCTCACAAAGCCTCCAGGAAAATTATGAGGATTACTGCCAACCTTCGCTCTTCCGTTATGTGGACTGGCCGTTGTGAACAGAACGGTTGCTGCTCCCCATATATATGGCTGATGGCGGCATCAGTGGAAGAGTTGGGAGTAGACTGATTAAGTTAGGGCTAAAAGTTCCTTACAATTCTGCTTCTAATGTTCTCACATTAAAACAGATAGCCTAACGTAATACCCGTAGCTAGAACTCGGAGAGCTTTTCCCGTTTCACTTCTCGTGACATTAGGGCATCCAAAACTCAGGATCATGCTCACGTCGGGATCGCTCTGAGCACGAGTCGAGTACATACTGGTAGTAAACAATCACTTGTAGGACTCGGCAGCAAAAGCTTGTTCGCTGAGTCTAAGTATGCTCCAAACGACGGCAGCTTTCATGAGACTAAAAATGAGTTTCATCAAAACTTGTTTCGTCTACTATGAAGCGTGCCTTCGGCGGACGTTGTGCTCGGTACTGATAATTTTCCCGTCAAAGATGATTGGTGAAAGGGAACAGAAAGCTGATTTGCTGCTTCAATCTAATTGGTAAGGGCAATAGCCTCATTCATGTGCGCTCCGATCAATGACTGCATTTGCTGCCGTAGAATCGATGTAAAGCCTAATATCATCATCATCTTCATCATCATCGTTCAGCGTTAAACAGCAAGGCAAGCCTCACTGACCGCTGCCTTTCCCCAGAGTTACACGTTTATATAAAAAGA
>LUCM01005563.1:0-12402 GCA_008360955.1 Fasciolopsis buskii | reverse complement strand
GAGGACAGACCAAAAGACAGCGTGATAATGTGCACTGTCTTCTGTTTTTGCTTATTTTTACTATAGTAGGTGTTTTCGCGCTACTCATATATGAAGATAGGGCAATTGTCATCACCATCTCACTTACATAGTTAGAAAAGAATGGTGAAACAGGGCAACTTTGATGAATTTCATATCCTGTGGTGAACTCGAGCGAATGATCACCGCAAGCAAGAATTCGACTTCGACTGTTGAGCTACCCAGTGAAATGAATTTCTATGACAGACCCCTCAATCAGAAGTACCGTCAAAGAATCACACGATCGACGGAATCGACTGCCGCTTTAATATCAATAAAGATAAAGATTATGAGTCTACGGAACGTGTATCTATTTTCTGGTATCAATCGTAGAGTTGAGATTCGGTCAATACAACTCCGACTTGGTCGGAAACCGGATTGGTGCTCTCGCCTACATCTTTCGCGAGTGCAAGATAATCGGTAGGGGATAATGCCTGTGAACAATTTCCATGCGACGCTTACCAAACTAAGTAATCTGTGGTCTTCAACTGAGGACCTGATCGTCATTATCATAATTCGATGCAATCCCCAATTAATGAAACTTTTTAGGAATCCGCTCCCTTACCCTGATTGACTGCAGGAGTCTTATTAATTCCGACGAAGCAGATTGTACGTCTCGTCTTTCAGTGCATCAAACGTGGATCAGCTGACCAATTTTACATTAGGCTAAGATGTCTTCGAAGAATGTGGACGTGAAAGGCGAAGGAAGCAGCGTTGCAGCCGTCCGATAAAGCGTTCAAAAAATTGTATGCCTAAGTAACAAGCGTACGTTAGAAGAGCATGGTATACATTTTTTATCCCATGACAACAAAGCCATGGAAATTGTAAAGAATACGAGGATTGCCAAGCAAAACGTATTCCGTACAAATTGCTGCCATCGTTGGTGTTGTAGATTGTACCATACTTTTTCCATTACGAAAGTCTCCAACTATAAAAAAGCTATTTTTTATTCCCCTACATGTGCACACCGTGAGCAAATAACATCCAACATTTTACACGGCTGTGAAAGGTTACTGTGCCAGCGAGAAACAAAAGTCATGAATCTCAGCAGCGCAGACCCAAGTTAAACTCAGTGCCAAATTAATCGGTGGCAATGTGACTTGAACTTCGATTTTCCGAAATGAGACAATTATGAAAGTTATCAAGTTATTTTTATTCAGCGACAGGCCTGACGCATGGATTTAGCGGGATGCAGGGAAAAACCCCATAGACCATGCAGCACACTGAAGATGGAGCAGGGACTGGCAATGATGTCCCGAAGGGCCGAGTGGAAAAGAACCACATAGGACCTAAAAAGGGAAAATGTAATATCAACGAATTATCATCTTCCGCTGGTTGAGGTTGATTCGGAAAAAACGGTTGTCTGATTAACAAAAAAATTGAAAATAAAACGGGAAGCGAATGTGCACGACTCACTCTCGGTCAGGTGTGTTGATGTTAGGCAGTCAGCATCCCCGTAAACCACCAGGCGACCGATTTGATTTGATGTGGTGACCGGAGTCCACAATCCTAGGATCGCTGGAGTTGGATCCTCCGGCGTGGTTTCTAAACGCCATACTCCTTCAGATTGATCCACATGAGGGACATTATTCACTACTGGAAGTGCATTCGATTTATCACGTGAGCCGCCAATGTCTAGAGATCGAGCCAAAACCTGGGATCCAATATCGACTAGCGGAACACGTAGCACACTCCCACGGCCCCTGATATGTGATACATTCTGATGAGGAAATCGGCGAAAACTGCAGCCAGATGTGAAGGTGACTGAAGGTGATAAGATTTCATGAAATAAGAAATTTGAAAGGATTTGTCTTATTTATCCAGCCATCAAGAGGAAATTCGACATAAAAAACTATTAGGTGTGCAATGTATAGTGAATAGTGATAATGATTTTGAAAAAATTGCTATTGCATGCACAGATACCAATAACGACGTATATTGTATTGAGATTGAAGGGCTTTGTGTTGCTATGCGGCGAGAACTGACATAATCGATTCAATAACTTTGTTTTAGTTACTTTGACCTCGGTGGGCTGCAATTAATATTGGATAATGACACAGCGAAGGTCACTGGTATAAATCTGAAACTCTCTCGATGGCAGGTCGTACATCAACAATCGTTCCAATTTGCAGTTTGATATTGCCTCTTCCCGTTTAGGCTACAATAAATACAATGCGAAACAGAATCTCACACATTAATCACGTTTATCTAATTTACACGAAGAGGGTGTATACATCTGACCTTGTGTGACCATTACCTATTTCAATGGTTTACTCGAGTTGTATCCTGACTGATTGGCAACTGCACGTGCTTGCAAATGTCTCATTTCAAAGCCAGACCAATATCGATGGTTGGCTGATCAGGTGAACTTATGGATCGATTCGGAATCCTGTTTATTCAGCCAAGGCATCACCACCGAGGAAGGGTCAGCTTTGACACTGAATTAACAAGGCAAAAGATTGATTGCGCTATACTGAAATAAGGAAGCATCAACTCGGCCACTGACAATTGCCTTCCGGAACAACATTGTGTGCCGCATGACTTAGCGTAGTTCCGTACAGGAATCTTAGACACCATCGATTTTTTTTCCTTCTAGATGTGTGTATGAACCATAACTGTCCATTATCATACAAAAAGCATGACTTCATCCAAATGAAATCGACAAAAAGGAAACCTTGGATGATTGAACTCCATTCAAATAGAATGAACAGATGAAACACATTTTGGAAGATTGCATGATGTCATCTCTTCTCGTTACAGAGGTTATCTATTTATAATCGAATCGGAGAAGAGGGATGACAGGTGGGTTCCGCACAGCAGCCTCAGAGATCCAGTTTGGTAGTTTGAGAATGACAATTTTCGAAACCATAAAAATCCGAAAGATTCCACAACTGCAAAATCGAAGTCCAATGCTGGAAAATGAGTTGAGATGTCTCGCTCACATGAAAATGAATCACGTGAAGTGTTAGGGGACACACCCTGGAGTACCAAGCGGATCTACTTTGCGTTTTCGTTGCACAATGGGCTTGACTGCTGACGAACCTGCATTCGAGTTTTCCTGTCTATTGCACCTATCAGTCACGTCGGAATGTGTCTCCACATCAGTCGTGAAAGCCAACACATCCTTCTGTCGATCCCGTGATCACGGGAAGTAGGAATAGCCATGCACCTTAGAGCCAAAACACCGAAGATCGAGGGCAAAGGTTGGAAAAACTGATTCGGCAATACTTACACGACGGAGTCTGCATACGTTCCCCGGAAGATGAAAGACGACCGGTAAATCCAAACTGACAATCACCGATTTACGTTATCAATGCCACCTACCGCTAATCAAATCTAATCGATGAGCAATGCCGATCAAGTACCCATACAGCAATCAAGAAGCAAGTGGAGATGCGACTGAAATACCTACGCACAGAACATTTCACTTCCCCGTTTTAATTAGTTTGAAACTGCTCAGCACAAATCAAGGGCAAAATATTTTTCGACTCAACAGTTTGCCAAGATGGTAAAGCGACAGCGATATAAGGCAGATAAGTGAAAAATGTCGAGAGGTAATAAACGGGCATTTCTCTGTTCGTTGCACGGGTGAACAAGAAGAGTTAGTTTCAAAAAAAGGATGTAGTTAGTCATGGCTTGTAAGTTGCATTTCGTGAAACAGAATGTGACGCGGAGAAATTAAATAATTCACGAACACAACATTAAAATGAAATGAATCTTTTTCACACGGTCCGCCAGAGTAGCGAGCGGGCGATGGGAGCATACCTTTTCGACGTCCAACGGTGTATTGACCCGCGTAAACCATATCACTGCGAGGTAAAAAATGGCAAGGGGATTCGCATCAAAATCAAATGTTTCTAACGGAGACGGCTCTAGAAAGAAAATCAGAAGTGCAGCATATTTCGGAGGATGACTGGCAGAACCGAACGCATTGGTAAAATTGCACCAAGCAAAAAAAAACACGGATGATAGTGAACAAGAGCGGTCGGACGTGCAAGTTGGGCAAAAAAGTAAACAATATTTGTCAATTGTTCACAACTTGCTCAATAAGTTTACAAAAGCTAGGTCCATGCCTTTTTGGTTCGATGAGATAGAGACCGATCGCTTTCTACAACCCAAATGCGATGAATTACAAAACCACACAATACGGGAAACATAAATGCTTGAAAAAGACCGTGAGACTGTCAAATATAATAAATGTCTCTAAACGAGCTAAATCATAAGTACACCATGTTCACCGAACAGTAAAGCTCTACGTCACATAGTGAATAATAACAGCACAAGACAGAGGACGGATTCAGTCAGGACTATCATGAAACCTACTGGATTTTCACTTAGCGGAATATTCTAGTTAAACCACATCGAAACAAAGCCTTAACGTTATGCAGAACGTCAATTAGCACACGAACCACATAATATAGAATGTACTGAGCAAACTGAATCACAGGGATCGACGACCCTCAGTGGTCGGTTTTCGTTCAAATCCTCGAGAAAGCTGTCAAAAGCTAATGCGGAAGCAAAAGGTGAGGCACACTAGCATGAATAGAATGACACGTTAAGAAGATGCATTGCGAGACTATGCTCAAAAGACGACTGTCAATGAAATGACCTGGACGAGCACAAACATCAAGTTTACATTTCGCGAACAAAGTGATTCACTTCTCACTAAGAACGACAGCAGCAAAAAACATCCTTAATTATTGGCAGGTGAGTCCGGAAGGGCTTCCACGTAGCTGAGAGGGCACCAGGTTTCTATGTAATAGCACAAGAAGATATGACAATTCATGATAGAACGACACGAATGATATTAATAATTGAGGAGTACCCGTGAGTAAATCCAGTTCACCACAAAATCAAAATCATCATCATCATTGTCACCGTCCAGCGTTAAACAGCAAGGCAAGCCTCACCGACCACTGACTTTTCCCAAAAGTTACATGTTTCTATAAAAAGAGTGAATATTCAACGGAGTGGACCTACACAGATGGGAGAAGATAAAAATGCTGCAATAGCCAACAAACGAAACAGTCTAATTATATAAACGCACTCTTTGGATCATTCTGATTCGATAAAAAATGAAAACACGGTCGCCACTGTTCGCGGTTCACGGCCATATCCTTCAGTGTCTCCAGCCCGCTAGTTGACGGATCTTCGGACCACAACCAAGAATACCTGAGGCACCTACTTTGCCGCTGTGCATTTTCTCATTCCATGTTGCCACGTCGTCCGCTCATATCCACATCGCTTATTCCACGCCATGGGAGGAACGCAAAATAGGGTGCAGTATAGTGGACGAGTGTTCGACAAATGGAACACGTGATCCAACCAGTGTATTCTACTAAGATTCATATGCTCAGATAAGTAATTCTCAGAAATGCCACCTAATACTAGATTCCTGACCCTAACATTACTCACCCGGTCAATTCATCCAATTCCAGCCATACTACGTAGACAACGGTGGTCGGAAACCTCTAACCGACGAACAACTCCCACACGCATATTCCATGTCTCGCAACCGTAAAACAGAAATGAGCGCACTGCGGCACAGCTTACACGACCTTCCAACTTCATGAAATACCAGGCTAATGCCACAACTGCTTCAGTGCAGCGTAAGCTGCTAGAGCCTTCGATATACGCGTCTACCTGCAATGCCGTGCAACCATCGTTCGACGCAGAGCTGCCAAGGTAAGTAAAACGGTCCACGACCGTTAGTTCCTCTCCATCAAGCATCGAGTTCGGCACTACTGTCGTCCAGTCCTGCAACAGCAGTTTGCACTTTGAAGGTGTAAAGCATACACCAAACCGAGGTACAATCCTCAAGATTCTGTTTGCCAATGGTCGGCGGATTGGAACAGGCACATAACGTCATCTACGTAATCTAGGTCACAAAGATTCCCTCCATTTCACAGTTCAACTCCTACATCCCGGAGACCTCTTAAAGCATCTTCCATCACCTTGTCCATGACGAAGTCGAATAAAAATGGAGATGGGTCAGCCGTGTAGAACATCGAATGAACGTGATAGTTCACCCTATATCCTCACGCGACCATAGGTATACGAGTACAATGCTCGCAACAGGTTCACGAATCTCTCTAGAATACCATTCCTGTGGAGAGCAATCAATAGCACTGTCCGGTCCACTGAATCCAGCGCGTCTTCAAATCCACAAAGACTACGATCGTAGGGGCGGCAGTGTGTGTATGGCGCGTTTCGAGTATTTGTCAGAGAGTGAATATCTGGTCGATGCAACCTCGACCTGGACGAAATCCGACCTGTTGTTCGCGGATATTACTCTTGCGAATCGGTTTCAAACGGCGCAACATTATCGAGGCTAACACCTTAGTAACTATTGGAATTAAACTAATCCCACGATGATTGCTGCAGTCACTCCGTGTGCTCTTCTTGGAGATGGATACAATCAGTGACTCACCCTGTGATAACGGTCATTCTTAAGGCCTATGGTCACTTGGCGCTGCAAATGTCGACGCATCTTATACACTCCCTTACAGTGAAGGAGCTGGCAGTTTTGCTTCATTAGACACAGTGACCCTTGAGATCCAGTGTCTTTGATGAACGCTAGACTTAGCATCACAGTCGAAATCTGCTGCCAAATGCATCGCTTGCTTAATTTCATCCTACTGCTCGTCTACACCGCCGCTCGTCAGAGTTCTTAGTTCCTCGGATAGTTTCTGCTCATACTTATTCCCAACAGCCGAATCAGATGGACTTTCAACGGCCAATCGCGTTTGTAGCCTGTATTGATGGCCGTTGAGCTAAAGCAAAAATCACATTAAAACTAATGCATAGTCCGAATCGACGTAAGATCCACAGTTATGGACACAACCGCACCAACGGCAGCTAACTGCGATATGGTCAGAGCGCCATGTCGCTGTGCGATGCGAACTGTGTCGGAAATTCGTACTAGATAGGAATAAATGATTGCCTGCACAGAATTGGAGAAGTCTTTCCTCGTTATCCGATCGCTGAGCAGACAAAGCGCACCGCCCACCTAAACAGGACTCCGATGAACTAAGTTTTCCAACTTGTACATTAAAGTCACCTGACACTACTAAAATATCATAGCCTTAGCTCTTCCGAACAAAAGTGACGAGGTTATCATAAAACTCGTGTTCTTCTGCGTCAGTGCTGCAGTCTGTTGGAGCGCATGCCGATGTAACAAATAGACTGCGCTTGACATTACTATCCGCGCACAAGCGACTGTTAACCGGGATCCAGTCTAGAAGAGCCATTTCAGCCTTCTCACTTAAGACTAGTCCTACACCACAGTAACCCACAGCTTCAGCTGCTTCTTCTCCTGAAGTGTGCAGGAAATATCTTGTCGAGGCACTTGGTGCGGTTAGTTGACAATGAACCGTTGCAACTATCGAGCGTGTTACCAGTAGGATATTAAGGGTAGGCAGATTATGTTGGGCATAGAAGAGACAGGTTGAATAAAAGAGAGCGAACTCTGAGCAGTAGCATACTTATCACTACCTTCTCCACTCGATGCAATGGGCAGAGCGGTCATGATTATCCTGCGCCACGACCGATGCAGTATGAAATTATTTGTAGGCCTGTAACTCATGGGGTTTGATGGACGGGTGCTGCTAGGGAGTCCAGCCACTGAGCAGAAGAACAATTAGGGTTCCCAACGAAAGCCTTTGGTTTTAACAAGAACCTGATCGCAAGGCAGCGGGAAATAGCTGAGTGGGCGCCCATCGACCTGGATCAATTACTCTTCCATTCGCTTTTCCGACTGAGCTGCTAACTCAGATCAAACACCGACTTGGAGAACCAGGAGACTATTGCATCAGGCCTCTACCTATTGACCTTCATGGCATGATTGGATCTTCGGCTTAAGAAAAGCCATCTTGTATAACTCGTTTGATCATAGAGGCACGCAAGCCGTCACATCACATCAAGGTGCAGTCTCGCCAGAGAAATAATAGTATTATAAGCTCGGAAATAATTCGCTAGAGCTGGGGTATAGGCAACGATAGAGGATCAAAAAATATCGCCCGACATGCGTTCTTCAGCAGGTAATTAGTCCCACGGATATCTACAATGAGCGATCCAAAAATACCTCGCCCAAAGAAGCCCATATATATATATATATATATATATATATATGAGTGATCTCCTTCCTAGTAGGCAGTAGCTTACTAAAACAAATATATTACCTAGTATTCCCTTTATAGCGCAAGAACGGGCGAATCTTTTTGATAAAACAACGCATGCTTAGGAGTTATCCAGTGAGCAAATATGCTAGGAGTTTAACAGATATCCCATTTCAGCCATCATACGTATATTTTAAACACGACGCATCATGAGCTCGTCAGGAAGAACCGAGTTTAATTCACAAGCTGGTGCTTATATTACTAATAATCTAGCATCAATAAACAGTGATAATCGGTGGACCCGCCATTAACCTGCAGTAATTTTTTATCTTTCCGACGTTGCACCCAGCACGTCCGAATAAAAATTGCTTCTACTCCATACTTCAACAAGCTTTAGAATTTCCAAGTCAGTACCTATTTGTCAGGAAACATTTATTATTCATCGCAAGGCACGAAACAAATTTTGAAAAGAATCAAGATTCAGGCCGGGGTAAGATTTTATATGAAACGTACTCCCCACCCAAGTGTGGCTTCATTCCATTTAAATCGGACTGAAGGAAAACCGTTCCGAGTAACATTTAATAAATTTTGGTTCAGTGAAATTCTAGACTTCTTTCGGAGGCACTACCGTTTGTTTATACTGGATAATTTCTTAAAACGAAAGGAATATCTCCGTTACCGCAACAACAAAATTCCCCCGGAGTGGTAAGGATTTCGTTTTAGAATGAACGATTTGGGCGGAAATAAGAAAGCGGGACGACTTCGATGGAGAATTTCCTTCTAGAAATGTACATTTTGTAAGCGTACTTCAAGTCATCATATGCCCCACATTCAACAACAAAATCACCGAGTCCTTAGATTTAGGTAATCCGAAATCCCTAACATTGAGCAGGATAAATGCAGTCCTTGTTTCTTTGTGCTGTCGATTCACGTCACATATCCGAAGCTTGGAGAGTTCAAATGCCGTTCCAGCCAGTCTGGACCATAGTACGTAAAATGCCGAGAATAATCTGCTACAAGATTAAAGAAAGGGACTTCTGTCGTGAAATTTTGATGTGAATATAAGTATCTTTGTGGCCACTTTCGGATATGATTGATTTTGTACATGAAAATTATGCTCTTGGCATAGTTTACTTGTTTAATATGATACAAATGTTGATTACCTTTAGCTTAGAACTCTGGAAAAGTTTAAGCGGAAAAGATCGAATCAATCAACAATTTGAAATCAGTTCCTTGTCCGCTACACTGCGATACCAAAAGATTTTACTGTTGCTGGTTCATTACTTCACTGTCACGGCAACAGTTTAAATGATTAACGCAGCGCACCCAAATGACCTTGACGCAAGGTCAACCTTGATGCATACTAAGACCCTATCTAAAGGGGAATCTCTGTTCGTGATCAACCAGGATTATTATATCCGTTAGCGGAAAATACTCCCATTACCAAACACTTATTTTCAGTTCACAAATACATTCGCAAATGTGAGTAAAATCCTCGATAACTGTTTTTTGCCGAACAAACGAGTTTGCTATCATCTATGAACTCAGATTAGGATAAATCCCAAGACCCTTCCAAAAACATTCATGAAATCTTCATACTTTAGCAGGGTTTCATTCTTCATATTCAGACGCGTTCACGTAGACATCCGAGGTCCCTGAGTTTGACCGCCCTTATAAGTCTACAAGCAGAACTAATAAAGGAAACCTGCTGATGCTACTTTACACTTAATAAGTACTAGAAGGAAATAACATTGGAAATTTGTGAATGCATCAAAATCGACAGCGGAAGCTGTTAAGAAGGACTAAGATTAATGTGATGTTCGTGGACCCATTCCGGAGATTAAAAGTATAATAGGAGGACCAACGCCAGTTTCAGGGACCTGTTGTGTCAGCGTAACATCTGGTTATCGATTTGAGGTCGAGTATACACTGCAGCAGTGTCGGTACTGCTGTACAGCTTGGAAACATGGTCGTTGATAGCAGAAAAGAAGGGAAGATTTTTGGTTTCTGAACACCGATGGCTCAGATCAGCCAAAGATTTTCGACTATTCAATTTGTCATCTGTAGGCTCAGGTCACGCCTCCGTGTGCGGCCGTTTTTATTTCTGCTTATTGCTTGGTCGCCCCAACGCGGCAGCCGTCCGTTCTGTACAGTTCTTCCCAGACAATAAACTCCGACCCGAGCTCCATTCGAAGATTTTTACACAATTGTTGAAATGAACGATGCCGAAACCTGAGCCTGCAATGGAATTGTTGTTTAACTGCTTTTTATCTGGGTAGATATTTTATCGAATTACTTTTCTTTTTAGCTTACGTGTTTTGGATCGCAGAGATCGGTTGTTAGATGGGCAACGGAATTTCAGTAAATTAAAACGGTGTGTACACGTTTGACGTACATACTAGTTGATATTCCGGAAGCAGGTATTTGTCAAAGGATGAATCAGGACGACAAGGTTTTGGAGTGGTAAAAGGCATGAAAACTCTGACCAATTGATGATCTGTTCGTTGTCAGTCCATGTAGATTATCTGATTTGAAGTCCCCGGGACCTTGTCATTTGTTAGTTGATGACGTTGTCTGGCTAAGCGGTTCAGTCAACAGCTGTTCTTTCATTTGAGTCCTTTTTCATTTTATTGCAGTCTTTTTTCCAAAACTTTAAATTTGTTCTTTCGCCGTTCTTTGGTTATTGCACTTATGAGTTGACGGTGTTGCGAGAAAACAACCGCAAGTGAACTTTATTGATTATATAGGCTCATTTCCTCCTGAAAATTAACTAACTATTTACTGCTTTCCTCCGACGCCATCGCCTAGATTGTTTTTGGCTTCTCGATGCCGCGTTGCAATTTGCTCATAGTCATTTTGGACGAATTCCCTCCCCGTTAACGGAACACGTTTCAGTTCCAACCAGTCACTTGGATGCTTTGTCCAATCGACCATCTCGCCCACCAAGTATGTTTTAAGAGAACGGAATGTTGTCCTATGATCATTTTCTTGTTTATATTTTTCTTCGCTTTCAACTTTTCTGATTTCAGCGCATCTCGTTTCGTTCTTTTTTATCCCTGGCTCATTGTCTCCTAACCAGAGCGAATGCAGCTATTGGAGGTTTTAAGCAATGTAAATGTTTTAATTTTTCTTGTGCTAGTTAATTTGCTTTAATTTCTTTTCACAGTGTTTCTCTGAGTGTATTTGTTCATCCATATTCTCTGACCTAGATTGCTTAAAGCGCTTCCATCCATAAGGCTATTATACTAGTCGGCTTTTCACGTGCAGTTGGTGGACTCTTCTGGAGGATCCTTCTGGAAGAGTGTAACAGAACAAGACAATAGCACTGTTTGATAACCGACCACTTGTAGTCGAGAACCCTGTATGATTTCTACGATAGACGCGCTGTCCAATTCAACGCATCGGGTTTTTCATGACGCTGTCCCCTAACTCTCGATTCCATTCATCCCTGGAGGACATAAAGACCTTTGAGATTTTGAATACATCAATCCGAGAATGCGATGTGGTCTTAGACTGAGCCGCAGAGGTGAATTCACGTGTCATTGTATGTTTGATAGACTATTGGTTTTATGTGAATAAGTACTCAGCTTTTGAGGAAGCTCATGCAGCGGTGATTATTGAGTGGGAACGGCTGTGCAAAAAGTGTGGCTGTCCCGTTGGTGCAAATGGAGTCGAGCACGAGCCAAGTCACCCTCTGATAGCCGAATGGTCGATAATCTTTGGCTGACCCAAACTACCGGTGGCCAATTGCAGTGTGGTCAATCGGGGTCCAACGGTGTCAAGTTGAAGGGCGGCACCAAGTGACGCAATGATCAAACCACCGACATCTTATTAGATCCCTGTTGCTCTGTGCGGGATTGTCCAACAAACGTCCACGCAAAAGACTGTTGACTAGGGTCCGATTTAGCAGTGCGTATTCGGTTCTCGTGCTCAAAGCTGTCCTAATGCTTACGACACCAGGAGTCTCAGAAATCGAATCATCTGACACGTGAGCGATGCAGCAAGAGAGTGACGTTCCATCCCAACTTCGAAAAGTTAACGCAAAATTAAGGTCATATATGCCCGTTTTATAGATCCAACATAAGTTCAGTTGAAAGGCTTGTTGCTCTATTTGGTACAGTGTTCGAGAATTGAAGACCGTCAAATGAAGTGAACAAGTAATAATGTGTTCAGTTTTCTTTCTTCTATCTTCCTTTATCAATGAAACAACAATGTACATCAATTTTCA
>LUCM01005562.1:12491-29948 GCA_008360955.1 Fasciolopsis buskii | reverse complement strand
ACTGTTTACTATTTCCACAAGGAGACAGGGCTATCCCCATAATCGTTTCAGTGAGAAATTTGAAAATAAAAGGTGGAATAGGACAACCATGATGACCACTAATTCTCGTGGTGGATCCGAGTGAAGGATTGCTGTGAGCATGAGCTTGGTTTCAGCTAGGTGGTAACTAAAAACACAAACAAGTTATAAATGGAGAAAAACCAGTCAGAAAAGAAAAGAAGCATGCCGAGTTTCCATGGTACATTTTATGCGTCTGCAATACTTAGTATCGATGTTAATTGAATACCTGGTTCTATAGAATAGATGCCACTACTCTGTGAAACCCAATATCGACGTTTAAAAGTACGGAGAAATGGGAAAATTTACTTACAAACAGAACGTGTCCGAGTGGAAACAGAGCCGGTACCTGTTGATCCACTGGCGGCATGCCTAGGTGATAGAATAGGAGTGGCCGCTGTTGATCCAGCATCTGATGCTTGGGGTAAAGATCCAGTAGATCCGTTACCGAAAGCCGCCGCTTGCCAAGAAGTCAATGCTGAAGCAACGAGACCTGCATAAGCAGGGTGTCTGGCATAGGCGCTTAAAGCAGTTAAAAGTTGTTGCTGCTGTTGCAGTTGTAAATACTGTTGCTGTTGGGTCACGAGACCGGGTTTGTTTGCTTGGGTCAATGTCGGTGGAACGGATGGAAGAGGGTGAGAGAGAGGGGTTGATGTCTGCTGCATGCTAGCAGCGGTGGCGCTTGCGATTAAACTGTTCAGGTAGTGCTTGTACGCCAGTGCTTCCATATTATGCGTGTCTTGTCCTCGGGCACTGGCAACACGACTGTAAATGGCACGATCTTCCTGGAAAGGTTTACATTTGAAATGTTTAACAGTGCGGGGTATAAGCTGCAAACTATGGCCGGTCTAGATAAAGGATATGAAAAAGTCAAGATTGTATGCATTTCATTTCAGCAACCTAATCTACGAGTATGTGAAAAAGACAGCTATGGATTAGGAGGAATTATTGGAGAACACGAACCAAGACTCTCATTGTCTTCGATCAACGATAAACAACAGGGAAAGACTCACTGACCACTGCCTTTTCTCCAGTTACAAATGTTTATAAAAAGAGTGAATATCCAAGAGGAAACAGGGTGGGCCTACACAGGTGAGGAAAATATAAGATGCCGCTGCAGCCAACACACGGAACACAGTCTAACTGTACAAACGCACGTGTTTTCAATCATTCTGATTCGATAGAAAATGACAACACCATTGCCAGTGTACGCAATTCACTACCATATCCTTCAGTGTCTCAAGCCAGCTAGTTGACGGGTCGTTCCGACCCAAACCACGAAGACGTGAGACACCTACTTCACCTAACTTCGCTGTACATTTTCTCATCTCACGTTGCTAAGTCAGCTGTTCACCTGCAATTCCTTGAGAGGAACAAAAAAAAGCGCATGATATGGTAGATGAGTGTTCGCCATACGCAACACGTGACTCAACCAGAGTAGTCTACTAAGTTTCATAAGATTAAACAGCGTATTCTGAAAGGAAACACCCAGTATTAGATACCTCACTTCAGCACTACTCATTGGGCCACTCTACCCAATCCTAGCCATACTTCAGTGAAATATCAGGCCGACGCCACAAGTGGTCCAGTCCAGCCTAAGCTGCTCGAGCCTTCGATATACGCACATTTACCTCCACTGCCGAGCTACCATACTTCGACACCAAGCTACCAAGGTAAATGAAACGGTCCACAATCATTAGTTCATCTCCAACCAGTATCAAGTTCGGCACTACTGTCGTCCAGCCCGCGAACAGCACTTTGCACTTTGAACTTTGAAGGTGCAAAACACATGCTGAACCGGGCTACAGACCTCGAGATTCTGTCTAGTGCACGTTATGCATGGTTCGCAGACTCGAAAAGACACACAACGTCATTTGCGTAATCCAGGTCACATTGATTCGCACCATTTTTCAGTCCAATACCTACATCTTGCAGACCTTCCAAAGCATTTTCCATCACCTCACCCATCACAAAGTTGAACAGGAGTGGAGAGATAGGACATCCTTGTCGAACCCCGCTAGTTGTTTCGAATAAACTTGTTTGTTCACCGTATGTCCTCACACGACCATGGCTATGCGAGTACAATGCTCACAACAGGTTCACGAAATTCGCCGGCATACATATCACTACGGTGGAGAAAACTGAATAGCGCTATCCAATCCACCGAGTCGAACGCGACTTTCGAGTCCAGAAAGACTAACATCGTAAGGCGGCCGTGGTTTCTCTATCCAACTGAAAAAGAACCAGGGGAAGTTCGTCGGGACCCGCTGCTGTTCCCTTATTCACAAGTCAAATATTCGACTCTACACCCAATTCTGTTGGGAGAAGGGTCAAGAGATACCTCCCAGGAATTCGGCGCTGCGGACATCGGACTACACACATTAACGAGCGGTAAGCTAAATTGATCTTCGAAGAGCTCAGCCCAACGGTCCAGTCTTTGTTGTCTACCATGGATGAGTCATCCATTCCTATCGCACACGAATTCACTAACCGAAGCTCGCCGCCCACCGCTGTCGCGCATAAACATAAACAATCTTTGACTGTTACCTGAAGCGGATGCTACTTCCAACTCTTTTCCTGCCATAACCTTCAAGTTATCACGGACATTTTTTTAAGGATCAAAGTGAATTGGCGCTGCAACTGTCGACGGCATTTTCTTCATTTCCTTGCAGTTAAGTAGCTGTCGTTTTTGCTTCATTAGGACCAGCGACCATCGCGAGATCCAATGTCTGATGAACCCAGAGTCTGTAGAATATCAGTTTTAAAAAAACAGCTAAGAAGAGATAGCATACCGTACATACGGGAGACAGACGATGATGCGAGAGCATCTATCTATGGGGAGAGACTATAACAGGAAATCTACAGGCAAAATCAATCAGCAGCACTTACCATTTCGACAGAGTATGGCATGTAGTTAGGATTGGCTTCAAGCCAGGCTTCTAACGATTTACGTTTTGGGGCTTTGTCACCATAAATTAGGGAGCCATCGACAAGACTGATAACCGGTACTCTTATGTCCCAGATGTCAGACTCGGTAGAGACTTGCGCTCCGCGATGGAAACCACGTGTTGCACGCATATTCGCGGAGGATACTGACGAACTTGGGTCGATTCGTTCACGCTTCGGGTTCGGTCGCTCGGATCGACCGACCGGGTCCGTATGTACGGCTCCTCGTGCACTCTCTAATTTCCGTTTACGACCTCGAGTGCCACTTGATCGGTGAGGTGACAATGATGACGATGGAGCACCACGACAAGATGGTGGGGGCATCCCACGTTCCAGTTCAGTCCGTTCCGGTGACCCCAATAGTCCGGACTCACTAGCAGGAGACCGAGAAGGGGAACTATCGGGTCCACTCGGCTTGCATCCAAATTGTCGAGGTCGACCTAAACCACGACTCGATCCTGAAGTTCGACCACCACGACCCCGACCACGGCCGCGTCCACGTGAGGGTGGTGGAGAGGAAGTGATGGAGGCTGCAGCAGCTGATGGGCTTCTAGAAGGATACTGGACGAGATTAGACAGCTCCGTGGAGGTAGAAATCTTTGAGTATGACGGCGACATGGGATTTTCTTCTTCGGCCGTCGCAGTGGTCGGAGTTGATAACTGCGACGGGATGCGGGGATTCGGCGTGAAACAACTTTGCTTATTCGGTGAATTGGCCAGATTTAAGGGATTAGTAGGGTCCAAATGAACATTGGTGCTAGGCTCCTCCACAACGGCTATTTCGACAGTTTTATTTGATAGGTCCTCAGCTACAGGAATCACGTTTGAAACATTCTCCGGAGGTGGTGGTGGCTGGATTATGACTGCAAAGTTCTCCAAGCATCTATTTGAGTCCGATATGAATGGTTGCACATCCGGCAGTTGTTTGCCCATAGGACGGGCATAACCTAATCCCGGCATCATTCTACTCGGAATTGGACCTCCCATCATGAAAGGCGAAGGATTGATGCGCGACGGGGTGGAGAAATTGATGATACGCGACTCTATGAGAGCACGGTTGGCGTCAGACAACGGAATTGATGCAGTAGAAGGAGTTGGTATATAACGTCGAGGAGTAGGCCATTCATTTCGCTGTGCCGCGTCCAGTTGGCATAAAACGAAACAGGTATGTCAGTGAGGCACAAATTCACAAAAATGGAACGCAACGAGCAATTAGGATTTAAAACAACGGGAACAAATCGACAACTAGGACCAAAAAATAGTCCCATAAGGACAGCGGTCATGTCACCATAAACAAATATGCTGTATCAAGTTACACATACACTAACTTGAAAACAAGCATGGACGCAGCAACATTGTATTTGGAGACTTCTGCGTAGACTGATATACGCATCGGAGTCTTTGAAAATGACTGAGAAGTTCTGCTGAGACGGGCGAGCTATATATAAACATCTCAGAGGTGGACAAAAGAAAACGCTTCTTTCAACTGAAACTGTAAGCACCGAAGTCATCGTAACTAATAGTAACAAAATACAACCGAAAAACGAGTGAATGCCAAATCCGAATGATTAGATGGAGAGATAATAGGTGACCAAATTCTCAGAACCGTGACTTTTCAGAGCGTTGAACTGTTGACCGCGGTTTTGTTTTATCTATGGACTGGCGTTTGTGTATTCGTGGTGATGCACCAGCTAATTAAGAGACGGAACAGAACAGCTTAAGACGACTTGCTAAAAGTGAGTATCCCCCAAAAGTTAACAGTAATCGTGAAGTGGGACTAGCAACATTCCTGCGACTGGTGGAGACCCTAGATAATAACAATTATCATGGTCGGTGGTAGGGGCGAATTTGAAATCATTCTTCATCTAACTACGTAACATACGACCGGTTAGCAAGTAAACACCTGACTTTAAGAAAGCGTTCGGTAGATTTTAAGAGCCGCTCTTTTTCATTTACGAAAAGCTGATTAAGAGAAAATAGATTAAAGAAAAATCGTGAGTTTGGGATTTTTTATTTCATACGGGAATGATCACACATAGACCTGCTGCATCGTAGTGATGTTAACATGTAAATTTGCGTCGCACACTATCGCTCAACGCGCATAAAACTCTTTATGACAGAACGTCAGAAATTATAAGGAGAAACAATGAGTATCAGTTTGTTAAGAGATGGAAACAGTGAGTAAGGTACATCGACACCAAAAAATACATGAAAATGTAGGTTACACTCAACGTTTTAACCAAGCTTGATCAGACGGAATAGCGCACAAGTCTAAATTGAATTGGAAACACACCTCGATCGCCTGACAAACAAGTTCCAACCGGTGTTGTATTGTTCGATCTTTTGGCCAGGCAGTGGCCAAATTAGTGGCAAATTTAACAGACCATTCATTTGACACTAGCTCGGTCTCAGTAGGTTTAACTTCCGCCGGGTTGGCTAAAGATGCCCTTGAAATGGTACTGCCTTCCGGACTGAGTTTTGGAGGTTCTGTCAAGTAGAAAAGCAGTGGACTTGAAACGGAATAATTTGCAGAGGTGAGAGCAGCTATACCACTGGATAAAACAGCAGGCGAAAACGAATATTAGGTCCAGAGGTTTTATCACAATTAGATGAGCGGCACTCTACTCTGCGAGATATGGCCTCAGTAAAATTGAAACAAGTTTAGAGATGAAACCAGATATGTTGACTATGTACAAGGCTGTTCACCCACCATCATCTGAGAGCTTCACGTCTGGTTTTGTTGATTCGTCCTCTGTTGGATTTCCGGAGTCCGAATTCTCTTGCTCGCTCTTTAGGATCGGTGCCATCGTGTTTTCCTCTACCTGTTGTTCTTCCGTGGTAGGCTGGGTAGTTGAATCTGAAGGTTCTGCTACAGTAGGACATTGATTTGCATCCTCCTCAGTTATTTCGGTTCGCACAGAAAGCTCATCCTTGATCATATTTGTATTCCCCGAATCTGAGACCTTATCGTTTTTATCTTCGATGACAAGCTGGTCGGCAGCAGCTCGGGCTGCAGCAGCTGCAACGGCAGCAATATTTGATCGATTTGCTTGATTGGCACTAAGATCGCCCGGATAGTCAGCAACTGCAGCTTCACGAGACAGTCGCTCACGTATTAGCGAAATAACACGTGAGAAACTGAACTCTGGGTCAGAGAGGATATTCAAATCTGTCCGTGCAAGGCCGTGCCTGGGGTGGAAGAAATATACACACTGATCAGAAACGATAGTGATGTCCCGAAAGAAACGGCGGATCAGAGAATGTCTCAAAACATCTGTGAAGATTGAACATATCGGCGTACTTATGACACTTTGGACCAATGCCGATAGTCGGATTATGAAAACCGCACTTGGATGATATCTATATGCTCCAATAACAACAAAAGCCGTTAATAAGGTTTTCGGAAATACTTCTCAAAATCTCCGGGTCCGAAAAAAAAACAATGCAAAGGAGAGCAAAAATTAACACTTAGTGGATACTCCGCTCAACAAATCATTTGGAATAAACCTCCCGGACTAAGCACATGCCCTGGCTACAGGTAGTCCCATCGTCAGTTATTATAAACGCAATTCAACTTAGTTTCAGTTTGGACAATCATTAACCTTACATCAACGTGCTTTGATTGTGGTTGCTACCTCACAGAACCATCTGCTCAAACAGCTAAAAGAACGTGGAATAATGAATGATCAACTGCAAAATGATAAGCTGAAGAACTACAGAGAAAAAAGTTTCGAATAGAAGGATGCCACTGACTGTGGCACTTATCGTCTCCAACCATTGCTTCGGGGGATCTCGTGGACACCAACCGTACAATCTAACTGCACCTATGCGAGCTAGTCCACTGATTAAACCTCCAATACTTTTTACCCATTTCACCGACTGGCCATCCCGAACCATCCTTTAACCATTACTTGCTTCGAAGAGCAGCGGACAACGAAGTAGGCGTTCTGTGGATATGCGCAAAACGTCCCAATCATTTTAACCTATTTTGATTCAGTGTCTGCTCTAAGAACTAGACACTCTAGGACCCAGTATCTCGGGCCTAACATCTGACTTATTCACTCAATGTACAAAACATTTCAAATTTAAATGGACGTTCAGACAGTGTGAGGCGTTCACCTGTTAATACAGCAACTACCAAGAGAACAACCAACAGATGTAAGTTTGGGACAAGCACCCTGGGAAAATCTTTAACTATGTTTAGCCTATGAGAAGAGTAGAACAGCTATAATCAGTGTAATAACCAATTAAATTATAAAATGTGGTCGTATATATTTCATGGAGACACAACAATCAACAACACGGTGCTTCTTGAGTTGAGTGCGACCCACCATTTGAATATGATGTATTCTGTCATGACAGTTGCAGCAGCCGGTTTATCCATGTGACTAATTGTGCCAAAGTTTAATGGGAGTTTGGTTAAAGGAACGACGTTTGGCTTGTCATTCATTTTCTGCATAAGAGTATACTGAGTCGGCATTATTCGTGATTATTTGTATTGGCATTCGACCAAAGACGCCGAAATCAACAATATACTATGCAAAAACAACGTCGGAGATAAATTTGTGAGCGGAATGTGCAGAGAGGGAATTGGGGTGATTCATTTTAATCGACTCCTCACAACCAATATAACCTCACACAAAGTGCTGTGGTTCAGATTGCCACTTTACGGCACCGTACATTCGAAATCCGAAAACACAAGTCAGATCAGTCCTGATATACAGCTTAGGAAATGGCCGGCGGTGGCCAAATGGATAAGGTCGCGGGTTCGAATCCTCCCACCGCCGGTCAACTTCCCCACTTGGCAGCCCCCTTTTTGAAAATTGATGTATATTGTTGTTTCTTTAATAAAGGAAGTAAAAGATAAAAAAGGTTCTCCTTGATGGAAAACAAGTTGAGATGCCCATTTTTGGACAAAATGTCTTTACAGTATTACTGGAATAAGATGAAATCATGTTGGGGCGTAGTTAGGACCCGGGGTTTGGTCTTCGAAGAGAGCGTTAAATCGCAACACGTAGAAATGGTTGAGATGTGCGTAGCGTACGCCGAAACGGCGTTTCGTTGTTGCGCTACTATCAAATACAAAAAACTTACTTGGCCGCACCCCGTAAAAGCTCTCCATCATGCTTGCCAGGAATCCACCAATTTGGAACTTCGGAACCACGCTGACAAAGCTTTAACCGTTCCGTCAAATTGGGATGAGGTAAGATCTCATTACGGATACGCGCGAGCAGATCGATACGGGAAAGACATCGTGTAGCTCTCTCTTCAGAAATTGGATCTACACAAACTTCATCTCCTTCAGCACTGTGACCCGAAGTAGTGGAGGTAGCAACAGAGGATGCTGGTCCACCGAATTCTGTGAATAGAATATGGTTGTTAATGTTGACCAGTGTGATGCTAAGAAACGTTCTCAAATCACACACATGAAAATGATACACGGAAGAAATCTCACCTGTCAATGGGCGCTTGCAGACTCGTTGACACATTCGGTAGAAAGCTTGAAAGTACTCAGTTAGTGCCTCATCCGACTTTCGATTTAAGTTAGCTAACTGGCGGAAGTTAAACCAGTTATAGTTCCGCTCCACGGGTGTGGCTGCATCCGTGGTTGATTTGACGGAGGTGAATTCTACACCGAAGCTGGACACCACCCGATAAAAATCAGCCTCTTCGCGCCTCGTCCACTTTCTGTAAACAGAAAGGTTGAATGAACATACAGCGTGCGACTAAAACATGAAAACAGCAACACTGGAAAAATTCCTTAGTGGCATATTGAAAGGATGAGCGCATATATCGCTGGTGGAATGCTACATGCTTCCAGGATGAATACTTAGGAAAGAGAATTATACAGTCTCCATGAAATACAGCGTACAAAATCGGTAAGCATGACTCTGCGATTTGCAAAGACACAATACTACGTGGTGACAGGTAAGTCACGGTAACATGCCGGATGACAGCAAGTTGCTGTCAGCCGCAAAGAAAAGACCGCTTAGTTCAGCTTTTGCAACCATTAACTTGCACTGATAGGTTCTAGTTCTGGGAGCTACATCACAGCACCGTATACCTTAAGAATTTGTCAAAGAAAGGCAGCGGAAGAATAACTTCGAGATGATAAGGAAGACTCAGTGTGGCATGTAGTCATGACACTTATGGTCTCTAGCTATTTACCTTCATCAACATCATCGTTCAGCGTTGAACGGTAGGGCTAAGCCCCATAACCACTGCATATCCTACCCTGTTGCATGCAAGACAGAATCAATGAGCCAAAAGAACAAAGTAGACCCACGTGGTTGGAAGAATAACGCCGCTATAGGCAAAATAAAAAATTCGGTCTAATTGTACAAACATCCATCATTTCAATTATTCTGATTCTCTTCTAATTACACGCCTGATGAGTAGGCACAGTGGAAGAAGTACGTCCCATAGTCACGAGTGAACGGCACATAGGAGGGGGAGGGGTGGAAGTGGCAACAATGACCCTGATGAGAATGGCAAGAAAGCAGTTAAGGTCTCACTAGGTGAAACAGTAAGGACCCGGGCGAAAGGCAGTGACAATATTACAAACGCACATTCACAATCACTCAGATTCGACAGAAAGTGACTACACGATCCCCTTCGTTCCCGGTTCATGACCACACCCTTCAGTTTACCTAACCAACTGGTTGGCGGGTCTTTCGGATAAGAACTGCACACAGGTCGGACATCTAGCTGCAGTTCTGCCCAGTTTTTATTACCGCTAACTTGGCACCAAAAAACGGATTTTGGTTGTTATCACATAGCACTATCTACTCAAAAGAGAAAAAGATGACGAGATATAGCGAAAAATCGACTGTAAAATAACAAGTTGAGAAAGAGTATAGAAGAGAAAAGACTGTGACGCATACTCCACTTGGATTCGCCATGCATTCCCTCATTCCGGGGGGCATATTTTCTGTTGATTTTCATTTGGAACCCTAATCAGAGCCCTTGGGAGTGGGCGACAACTCAATAGGAAAGCGTGAACGAAGCATTGTTGGTGAAATTCCTCCAGAGGTGTTGCATAAGACCTCATCTTTATCGTGTGCCGTTTTGTTCTTCCTAGAGCACAACTTGACATTTGTGGCAACCGTCCTATGAAACAAGTGAAATTGGATGGAATGGTACCTTTGAGACTAGGCCTTTTCAGCTACCCAACGAACTTCCAGGACCCCTCAGCAATTCGTGTTACTTTTATCTCGTTTTGACCGGCAAACAGCTATTCGCCTTTGTCTGCTGGAGTGTAGTCCCAAGAGACAAAGTATTTAGTCATGAAATACTAGATGTTCTCTAAGCAACTGATTTTTTGAGGCTAGCCTTTGTTTGATCTCCATCCATTAATCTACTAGACATGATTGGGTCTTCAAATTGGGAAACATGCTAAACAGCTCATTGAATCGCAGAATGCGTAAGTCGTAACACAAAGCCACTAACGAAACTGGAGGCTACCGGATAAGCAGACTATCCGAAAGACACAAAGCAGCTAGGCGGATCA
Source organism: Fasciolopsis buskii (assembly GCA_008360955.1). Lineage (NCBI taxonomy): Eukaryota > Metazoa > Platyhelminthes > Trematoda > Plagiorchiida > Fasciolidae > Fasciolopsis > Fasciolopsis buskii. The sequence goes on along the minus strand of LUCM01005562.1, from coordinate 19,435 downwards.
GTTGGTCACCAACTGCTAAGCGATGGTTGTAAATAACCAAAAAGTTGTAGTGAATATGAAACTACTTACGTGGTTCTCCTTTCGACATAGCGCATATTAGGTGGTGGAGTGAATCGTTCTTCGGACTCCTCAACGAACTGTCGCTAAAACCAAACGGAGGAAATTGGAGTGAAAATGTTGAGGGAATCTAATCTGATTATGAAGGGGCCTGCTGCCAAAATGATGTGCATAGTTGATAAAAACGGAAAGAGCGGAACTAAAAACTGTATGCAAGTGTACGAAGGCATTGCGCGTGGAATACATCGGGTAAAGAGTAATATCTGATATTACGCAGTGTGATTATTAGTCCTGAATGAATAAAAATGTGGCGAGTTTAAGAACCCATAAACGCAACCCCCCTATAATACTAAGGACGGATAGATAGAAATACTTCGTTGGCAAAATGGTTCTGAAAAACGGAAATCCATGCATACCCATCGCGATCGCAGTACCCAATGACTACTTATTTTATTCAAGGGCTTAGCGCCAAACGACTGGTGGATCAGGCATAATTCAGTCGAGCAGCCATCATACAGCGGATTAGCAGGAATTCTGACATTTCAGAAACATCCACTTAAAAGTCGCGCGGATCAATGAGGTTTCATTTAATGGTCGCCGTCTTACACATCTTGAAGAACGGATGAATTTGACTGGCAAATCGCTGTATGACTGACCATTAATCAACATGGTACTCAGATGCGAGAAATATACCCGCCTCTTGTGGCTGAGCCAGATAATGGCATCGACGTTGCTCATAACCCATTCTGTAAAGCCACCCGGCTAATCCGACTAACTGGGCAAAGCGCTTCTGGTTCAAAGCTGGGCAAAGTTGCTCCAAGCCGATGCACACTGTTTTGATTGACACTTGAACAGTAATACACCTAAAACAGACTGGGCTATTGAAGTGCAACCAGTAAGCTCTTATACAAATAAACAGGAGAATAATTTTGAATATTACAGTGTCAGAGCGGTAAAACGTTCACACAGATTAGAAGCCAGTAACGAGAAATTAAATGACTACCTTTGTGAAACACTCCATTTCACGCTGATTCTTCACGCGCAAGAAGAAGCTAACGAGTTTGCGTATTCTGCTATTCAGGTCCGCAACGGCAGGGAACTGAATGGCGGTGAGAAGAGATTCAGCCAAGGTCTCATCACCCACTTCGTTAGGCAAAAGTGTTTCGGGGGTTTCGTCTTCTTTTGTTTCGAGGAATTGATCTGTGGTATTGTCCGTTGGTTTACTTATTTCAATATCAAGCACATCCGCATTCGGTTTGATAGTACTGGAATCCGTCAAGTTCTTTACGGATTCTTCATTTCTCTCCATACTCGTCTCGCCATTTGCACCAGTTGGAGATTCCAAGGGAATGGTGGATGCTGGCAGATGAATTTCTGTGGAACTAGAGGAAAAACTAGACCATTGCACTTGCTTATTTACATTTTGGAAAAACGTAGCAACGATACTCGTCGGTATAACATCAATATGTTAGGTATTGGTTACGGCTCACTTATGATGCATTTCTGAACTAATTTAATCATAGAAAACTACCATTAATTGCAGGCGGAGACCCTCAAACATTCTCGCCGTAGAAAAAGAGTGACAATGTATTCACTCACATTTGGTCAGTTTCTGAACCACCGCATTTTTCAGGCTTCTCTTCCAGAGCAGCAATCGCCCGGGAACGGAAACACAGAGCAGGATCCAAACGCATTGAAGCATATTTCTCCCAGCCGTGTTTGAGGACGCCTAATAATAAGCATTTGTCGCAACACTTATCCCACCAAGGCAGAGGCAGGTCGGCATCAATAGCTGTAACCAGATGAAAAAGCATGAAATTAGCTAGAAAGAAAAATGCAATAGTGGAGAAAGGTCGTGTGCTTCTGTGAGAGAAGCGGTTGGATGCCTCGTGATCACAACGACAATGGAAATTACAAATACCATGAGAATCAAAACGATGCTCACATTGATGACAATTCTAGCACGGCTTATAGCTGTTTGTTTTCGTCTTAAGCGCATACATCTACACTTGCGCATCTTGAAGCTGTAAACTCACCTTCAAGTGGTGGGAGGCTTGCAGCTAAATCGGTAAAGTCTGTATGAGTGAGGCGACCGGCGATGAACTCGATTGAACGTTCGACTCCAATTACTTCGCATTGAAGAAACAAAAGAAATGCGACGCGATTGAGAAGGCGAGCGCAGCCTCGTTGGACATGCTTGCGGAAACTCTCGAAAGGAATCAGCACGTCCGGATCGAAAGAAGCAGCTGCAATGAAGATAAAACTGATATATAGCAAGATGTAACTGGAAACAAAATAGATCTGCCTCCAGAACCTCAGAGACACGGTTTGACAGTTGGCCAACCTTAAAAACATAAGTCGCACGATGTAATAAATACCAACGCATCGCTATGTATGCAAACTCGCGGAAGCGATCTCGGGACAAGTGAATAGATGATCAAAATTTTCCTTACTTTGGAACAAGCGACGAATTACGGCGGATTGACATTATAAACTAACTAACAATCCAGTTTCGCTTGAGACAAACGAATAAGGTTGTGGAAACCATTGAAAAATAAAAGTGGATGACAGAGTGAGATTGCTATTGTACTCACTAAGAAAACCCAAGGAATGCCATTTTTAGGCAACAGAAAACAATGATACACAATAAAAAATGTCATAACTCCTTTTGGGTAACGCTGGGTGTGCTTTGGTCAGCGCATCTAAAGCATTGAGCAACATCAGGCACCATAGATACTATTGTGAAATTATCCACAAGAAGATCGGAATTAACGATTCCGATTAGACTTCCCAGGGAATCACCCAGAAAGAGACGGATTGAATAGTAATACGGACAATCAAGTGTGATTATGTTCAGTAGCTAGAGTTTTAATTTAATTTTCCCGTGAATCATGTCAGTTCGGGACGATGCATATGCCATGATGATAACTCCCAACAATAAAACAGATGTACATCGCTTTTGTGATTTTCAACAGGTAACTGGATGATGACGCTTCATACTACGAATCGTTGGAAAACCATAATGATTCTCTTACGACTGAAAATCATCAAGTAGCTAAGTTCTGTATCGTGGTTCGTAATGCATTGGCATTTCAAAAAGAATCCGTTCCTCATTTAGAGGTTGGTCATCTGGTGAGCAAAGGTCTATCGGCTGCAAAACCCAGTGACGGATGACGGAGCCGTGTCGTGTGACGATTATGTTCGACACACTATTGAGAACCTGGTGCCCAGGGTGAAAGACCGAAACGTTCCAGTTACAACTGTTCGTTCCAGGTCCGCGTCCAAGTACAGTTGCGAAGGATACGCATTGGTGATATCTAACGCAGGGAAGAGCCGTACATCGTTACTACGGGTTTTAACAGTTATTAGGATGTTGACGCCGCATAATTAACCATTGGAAAGTCAAACATGAGTTGAATGCTTCTGCTTTACGGTGAATCCTTTTATCGGTTATAGGAAATTAACAGAAGAGTTGAAGTGAGCCAAGTAGCATTTGGGTCCAACTAAAGACCTACGAATGCAACAGAGAAACGTAAGAAATCAAAACAGATATCACCTACTGACCCTGCTTGCATAACTAAAGTGAGTCGGTAACAAGGAAGAAGATTGCCGTTTGGAACCATAGCTAGCCCATAAGCAGGGTCTACGACGCTGTTGCCTTAGAAACCCAAACTAATACGTTCAGGTTGATTACGACGAGCAACCGACCAAGAAGTACAGTTTTCCAACAGAACGAAAGTAAATCGTATATGAGCGAGGTCTTTGGAATCAACTATTTGGTGATATATGCCAGGATAATAAAACCTGGTACCATAAGGAAGACTCACACTTTGGTGAAGCGGTCGAGTTAGGATCACCTTGGCCAACAGAGGGCTCATCCGGAGGTTCAGAGCTTTCGATCTTAACAGATATATCAGCCACTGGCAAATTCGTCGGATATGTTTGGTTCGCATCAGAATCCACACAACTAGATGCAGCGTCTTCAGCTGTGACAGCGTCTGGTGGACCTGAGCTATCTACTTTGTCTTCGATCTTCATGACTACTTCAAAATCTGGCTTTACCTTATCGGATGATTTAGTATCCAGAGATTTCGATTTTTCTTCCAACGTTCCATCTATTTGGTGGTTTGGTTCTGTTATAGCGTTTGGCTCGTCGGGGAGGGGTGAATCTGCTATTGTCTGATCAGAAACCATGAAGTCTTGTACAGCAATCTTGGAATCTACGGGTTCGCTGACCATTGAAACACCGACCGAGCTAATAACATCCACGGTCTTTAGAGAAAGAGTGGCTTTTTTGGTGGCGGCAGTGACCCGTCTGGCCAGTTCCGATAACTCCAAGTGCCAAACACCGGGACGCGTCAGCTCCACAATGGTCGCCTTAACTCTGGGATCTGCAGTGGGTGGCAAAAAGCGTAAGGCATAAGCAAGAACAACACAAGCGAAGTAGGTGAGTTCACTTGATTCCATAGGCCGTTTGAAAGGAACAGTTGCCAAACCAACGTCCCAGTGACCCCAGGGCCATGTAAGCAAGCAGCGTTCCACCCGGAACAAATCGGCTCGATCCAAGGGTTCCACTTGAAGAGGATTTGCCACAGTACTAGTCGTTTCCGCCTGAAGAGACACTTGGCTAGCGCGGCGATTTACGTTACCGTGCCTTGCAAGACGACGATGTCGACGACTTCGACGGAAACGGCCACGGTTAGTTGAACCGCTTGTTCCGTTTTCATCAGCCGAGCTCTGGGCGGTAGCACTATCATCCAGATCGGAAACATCGTAGCTAGGTGGACTTGGTGCGGCCGGTTCGGTGGTTAGAGCTGAGTATCGTGTCGTTTGTCTTCGTTGTCTAGGAGTTTTCATGATAAGATCCTTTCGGGTTGGAAAAATAAGTTGAGCGAAAAGTGAACAGGTGGTCAAAATCAACAATATTTTCCTCACTCATAATCCGGTGGAAACTATTGAAAAATGTAAGTGGATGACAGAGTGAGATCGCTGTTGTACTCACAAAGAAAACCAAGGAATGCCATTTTTCGGCAACAGAAAACAGTAGTACACGATAAAAAGTGGCCTAAAATGGTTCCTTCAGAATCAACGAATGCCATAAATCTTTTTGGGCAAAATCAACTCTGATAGGAAGCTCTAGGGTTGCTTTGATCACCGCAGACTAATGGATGTCCGAATGTTCCGCGCAAAAGCTCAAGCACGGGGCTTGGCATATGTGGGGCTCTAGTGATCTCGCGAAAATAAGTTGGCTGGAAAAAGCTGAAACAAAGGCACCATTGAAATGGGCTTAAGAATCTTTCTACGTTAGATGAACTCGATAAAAAGCATTGCTGTACACTGAAAACACTGAATAGGCAATCACAGAAACAAGTACTGTAAATTCCAAGACCATTTCCATTATTGTCAAAATGTTATAAAATGGCGGAGGATCCAGGGACAACTGTGCGTCAAAGTACAGATGTTAACAACAAAGTCATCCACACAGTAAAAAGAATGTTTTTAAAGGTTGATGAGTGAAGCCTTGTAGGGCTTATGGCTCACTATATACTAGAGGGGGAAACCGGTATCCGTAATCGTGAAACTTGGAGTGACAGAACAGCATGTCTCATCCGGACAGGTGTGGTAGCGAGCCGGGCGACAGTGAACTATCTACCGCCAGAATGACCGCTGGATGTGGGGTTCGAGATTTCGACCTTTTGGAGTGGGGGGTGCTTATTATACTTCACAAACAATAAAAGTGGTTCATATGAGAGGTAATGGCACCATAACATAGTGATGACTGTAGACGAGAGAAACAACTCACCTTCATTGTACCAGCATTCTCATCCACACCAGCTTTCTTTGCCCATTTCTGCCAGAAATTCGGGTCGTCGATCTCAATGTCGCTACGATTGTCCGAAATGGAAAACGTTGCCTGGAAAAATCAAAAACCAGGGTGTAACATCGACAAAAAAGCGGTTTTCTGCAAATATCTATCAGTAAACTGGCTCGGAAAGATCACATTTGCGAACCAGAGACGAGTGTTCTTCAGCGAATCCAACCACGAGGACTTATGAACCAGTCTAGTGATTGAACAGACTCTGGCAAGCTAAGATAGAGCATTAACAAAAGAATAAAAGGAGTGAGAACTAAGTAGATTAGTAACCAGAAGGGGAGTGGGGATTACTGTAAAGCGCTCAACTAGTTTAGGGAGCTTATAGGTGAAATATAACGAAAGATTGAAATGATGGATAGGAATGAAGCTTACTTTGGAGAAGGTGGAGTTTTTTTCTCCTTGCTCCAGTTGAACTACACGAGCCCGGGATTGCAGAATTTTATCGATGTCTTCTTCACAAAAATCTTCACCTGCTTTATCGTCGTCCATTAAAGCACCGTAAGCACCCTTTTTTAATAGTTCTTCAATTTCTTTCTTGCTCATTTGAGCCTGGTTGAACAGGGAGAAAAATGCGAATTGCAAGATTTTCATTGACTTTGAGTCTAGAACTGTGAAGCGACATGTGACAGCTTTTAACGAATTCCAGTGCGGTTTACGGCGTTCCGTAAGTGTATTTCAGATTCACCTCGGTAAGTGATACGTGCAACAATTACTGGTGACGGTGGTTGCGTTGACTGAATCAGATCATCAAAGAATCGAAATAACAACACATGGTTGCTAATAAAAACATGTCTTCAGTATTAAAATATTCAAAAACCACCTATACAGAAAAAGGCACCTTGAATTCAGTTTGCCTAGACCAATCACTAATGGAACACATCGGTGTGCATTTTTCTAAATCAAAATATAGTCCAAAATCTTCATATGGTAGAACACGAGTGGTGGTGAATAGGAGTTCAGTAGTATATATATATATATATATATATATATATATATATATATATATATATAT
>LUCM01005561.1:16739-41454 GCA_008360955.1 Fasciolopsis buskii | reverse complement strand
GAGATCATTTTGTGACCGAAAACAATACGATCGAATGCTAGGCTACGGTAAATATCACGTGTTCTTGGTGGATAATTGACCAAATCAGAAATTCCATGCAATCTTTGGGCCGTATTTAATGGGTCCTATTCAGTTTGTTACAAGGTAAACGAAAAAGGAATAAGGTCTTAATAATCTGTTTGTATAATAACCTGTGCACTTAGTTCTACCCAGTACAACTTCACTGTCAGTATTTATTAAAACAATACAATGTAGTATGAATAGCCACGGTAACATGTAAGTTAGTCACATCAAGACCTTGAGGCTGTAGCGTTGAAATTTTCCATCAAGCAATGGGATACAACTCAGAACGATCAAATCGGACGTCCCGTGCTCCGAATTTCAAGAACCCTTTCCCAAATGAAGTTCGAAGTCGAACGGATCAATCAAGCAACTTATCAGAGTACCGTTAGAGAAATATACACACACGTGTGCCTACCAAACGGTGCTTCCTTGGTGAATGGTTTTTCCTCGTTGTTCGATTTTACTTTCACCTTTCTGCTTGATAGCTGCGGCATATCAAGAATTCGAATCAATCTGTACTGGTGGAGTGTTAAACTTATTGTTTGCGGATGGGCCACAAGGTTAATAATTTCAAAATCTCTCAGCTCGACTGTCGGGGATTTTCGAAGTACCAATAATCAGAGACTGATTATCAGTGACTAGGCCGATGACATGCCAAATTTGCATACAAGCATTCTCGGTTAGAATCCAACCATGGCTTCACTTTTAAGCAGCTCGTAATTAGTCGTAAGTTTTTGGACATGATAAAGTATTTTATCGACTGAATAGTGAAGAAAAGAAAATTAATAATTACATTAAAATTGCCTACAGATAATCTAATCAATTATTCTGATAATGAATCATTCATAAAAGGAGGCAAGTTTAATCATCCGATTCATGTACTCAACAGCTATCCGTTCGCTGCTAGTTTTGCATCGCACTGAAGTAAGTGTGAGATTGCTATACCCATATGAATATATATATATATATATACGAATACATATATAAGACAATTCACCTGATACTGTTTACTTTCGTGATCATAGCTATGCATTGGCTTGAGATAACATGACTTGGAAAGGACTCATATATGCTTTACGGATGTCACCTAAAAGCTGGACATATGATTTTATTGATAGGTTGAATGGATGGTTGATCGATTGACTGAGTGCGTAAGTGAGTAGATGAAGGAGTAATTTATTTCAGTAACTACTAACACCTTTGTGCAACACTGAGGCACTAAGGTATCCTGTTAGCTTGCGCACCTTTATTGTTTGGGGACGCAAATGAACGAAACACTGCAAGTTTGAAAAAAAAGCTTCAGTATGTACCGGAACGTTTCTGGGATAGTGATCTCTGAAAGGGTTGCCTGGCTGACATTGAAATCACAAAAACGGAAACACCAACCTTGGGGGAGAACAATGCAACAGACGGGTTGTGAACGCATATTGGATTTGACCGCCCACGTTGATGTTGGGTGATACGCTTGGTGGGCTTTGAGTCGTACTGATCTCTCTGTCTTGTCTCTTTCAGATCGTGTTGCTTGTAAAACCCCTCGAACAATACTCTCCTGCGTGCAGAGAACAATGCCTAAAATCTAAATTTTTAGGAAGAAATCTTTCTCAAATTTCAAGAAACAGAATATATCGCCGTCTAAGTTTATCGTCCCAGAAAATCATAAGTGATGACAAACAAAAGCAACCAAGGACTATTGTTATGTGGAATATTCTTCATGTTTGAACGCAACTGTTGGGTTTGATGTGAACACGCTCAGTGAGAGTAGTATTATACGAAATGTAATTGTCAGAGACCGTACATGCTAAAAGTAAACCGGGGGGGGAGGGAGAAATGAGAACGGTAACAGGAATTTTTTACTAATCCAAGAAGACTGGTCATATTCCAGGATTGGGCTTACACCAATTTTGCACATGCTGTGATCGGGAAAAAGGCATGCCCGTGGAAAGCTGGCAAGTAGGCAATCCTTGGTGGACTTCAGCTTCTCCGTGCGCACTCTTAAAGAGCAACCGTTTATCGCATACAAGTCAGGTTTTCCGAACAGGTTGATTGGTTTAGATGTTAACCATGTCATCTTTAGAATGAATTCCGAAAAAAAATATTTCTTATCTTATTGACCAAAGGGTCACATCAGTTACTGGCTCATGACTGGTCACCTGTTCTGCCTATGGGAAGAATCAGGACATAACTCAGTCGTGGATGATGTAAGCTCGTAGATGGACAAGGTTTGTCCCAGTTCTTCGCATTAGGAGTGTGAAAAGACATGCGACCAAGCATAGGCGGATGGATGATATAACGTTTTGGTCAATGAGATGCACCGAAGACGAAGGAGATTTACTACTCCCCCTTGTTCTCAAATTAAACTTATAATTTATGATTTTCACTTCGTAATTTCTCATTTCGACTTAAGTTTTTTGAACTCAGTATTAAAATGGAATAGAAGCGCAAGCCGCGAAATAAGAATATAAAAATAAAATTTCATCAACTGAACATACTGCTTCGTTTAGAAGGATTTCGTGGGTATGTCTGTGGCGATAACACATTTAGTGATGTTTATACTACAAGATTAAGGTAACAGCTAATCGATGCACAACAGTCAGTAAGCAAACCGAAATGCGACGAAATGTTGCGGGCGTCCCAATACAATTAGGTACTCTAACACTATCTCGAGGAAATACGCTAGTGCGCAATCCACTGGCCGGATTGAAACTGGTTTTGTTCTTTGTTTGCATTTTGGTTTGAGCTTTAACAGGCTGTAAATAAGATTTTAGCAGGTAGTATCTGAATGAGTGAACAAAATTTGCCCGGGAGCACACGACCGGTTTCGCGGTTATTGTCGCTCGTCAGGTATACGTACCCGGTCGGGCGAGACCTCAGCGAATTCTCGAGTGCAGATAATTTGGTATGTAACGGGTGACCATAGTAGGACAGAAATTGGTCTATGAAAATCAAACACATTTTAACATGCCAGTCAAGAAAATTGCTAACACAAACCAACAAAGAAACTTGGGAAACTTGACAGATCGTTTTGAGGCGTCTAATCAGCAAACCGAAAGGGAACCTTCAGAAGATACGAAAAAATCGCGGGAGAGGCAAAAAGGGGAAATAGAAAACGTGTCGATAAGCAAAACTTCTCGTAGCTGTTTTATCAGAATAAAATGGATGTAACTTTCTAAGGTGAAAAGAAAAATCTTGTGGCCTTCACGCGACAGCTTGGATATTTACAGCCCGTATTCATGAGCTCTGCATGATTGATTCCGTGGATCGGGTTCCCATTACTGTGCCAGTCGTAAGAAGGAGGCGGAATAGGGAGTAGTGCAAATATGCACTCAACAGATCTGCTGGAGTTAAGATTCAAACCGGATGGTAAAGAATAGTTAAAGATGCCGGAGATGTTGATTTTGTATTTTTTGGGTACTGAACGATCATAAATGTGGACGGAAATAACATTGCCAGCGGCAAACTGAAACAGACGGACATAAGGGGTTAACAAATAGTCGTGATTGCAAGTTCTAGAAAGAAAAGTCTACAGCAAAGTATCTCTAAGCATTCCGAATCTAGTGATTCGCCTTGTAGGCTTTATTCATCCCAGTTTCACTTTGTCGATAAAGGTTGCGTAATTGGTCAGTGGGCCATTCAAGAAGGCAAGGTGATGACCAAAAATGACTGCAATATGCCCAGTAAAAGACCATGGAGTAGAGAATCAAAGAATGATAAACTATTGAGAAAACGCGGTGTACATATTTCGTTCTTTCAAAAAACACATAGAGACAGGATGAACTAATGAGAAGATCACATTTGACATATGTCGAATTTGTCCGTGGACGAACTGATAGAAGCTTTCGGGGATAGTAAAGGATGTTCGAAAGCCGTGGCAGAAATGTTAACCCCTCCCCCAAAACTGACATCACCACGAATTTCACGCCGTTAGGAACGAGAGCTGTAGGTCTAAAACATTGGATAGGGGCTCCTGAGTTATGCCTTTTAACCTGACCAGTCTTGGTTGGCAGCCGTCGGGACTAGTTCTTGCATCCAGTTGAAGGCAACGTTTAACTATGAGACCATGATTGTCTGGACCCACAGTTGCTGAGATCCTGACGAAACACCAACGTCTGCATATTTCAGCAAAATTAATTAGTCTGAATGAAGATGGGATGCTTAGGCATTACGAGGCCAGAGTATCATGAACATTTTAGTCGGGGAATGAGTGAACATAAGCACTGAGCTCCTGGATGTCCAGGAATGAAATGACAGCAGCTTTTTTCCGTCTGCCAAGTAGTTTTATCCCACGGCACATCCTTTTGTGGCCTTTTATTCAAAAGAACCAGTTAGCGCAAGTGGAATCCAAACATCTTATTTCAGTTTCTGTGGACAATGAAAGTTGTCGCGTTTCAGCCGTCACCATGTTTACAAGCAGATTCCCATTCGCAACGAGGGAGTTTTACGAAAAAGGTGTCAATATTCTATCTTGTTTTTGATATTTGCAGAACAGATAAACTCTTGTTAGTCTGACCACGCGTACGCTTCTCAGGTTGTTAGCATTTTCTTTGCAACATGAATGATGTGGGACGTCTGTAGGAATCAGGCAAATTTTGTTAGAGCTTTGAATAAATTACGAAATACAAAGCATGACAAACATCGGTTCAAGTTGGGTGTAGTTTTTTCAATTCTTCAAAGACCTAAATCGATTCAGGTATCCGGCCAGATGCATGGGTCAACCAATCTAAAATTGAGGAATACTGAAATGAAATCAGGCACACTGGCTGATGGAAATACTTTGATTTATCAAAAAGTCGTTACGTGACCTCGGGCTTTTAATTATCGTTTTGGATCGAAGATTATTATTATTATTATTATTATTATTATTGTTTCCCTGCTAGTCTTGTTACATCAAACATCACTGCCTTCTCCAGTACTCAGTCGGATTTGTTCCTTACATTTGGTTTCTTTCAGACGGATGCGAATAGCATGAATGTTTTCACTCCCAACTAAGCAGATAAGCAGTCTTTCGCGTCGTTAACGTGAATGTCGGTCTCATTTATCAAGTAAACATGCGTGTCAGGTGACATGGAGAGTAAGTTGTAGTATGTAACTTACTGTTGAGAACTTAGTGAAGGATAAATTTACAAATGGTGCACACCAAATTAGTCCTCGTGGATTTATCATTGTCATTTTCAAGTTAAGATTGAACTACACCCAGGAAGACAATCAAAGTCATAATCCCGGGGTTTTTGTTTATGTCTTTCCACACAACTCCAGTGAAGTAATTTGGAGAAGAAAATTGCTTTTACAAAACATTTGTCGGAGATATCCAACCAGAAAAGGAATACCTCTATCATTAGCATTGCCGAACATGCATTTTACTTATTTGATCTTGTGCACGCTCTAGTTGATGAAGCGATTACAATAACTGGTGTTTCAGTAACAAGGCGTGGATCGCACTCATCCTAGGGTGTGAAGGCATTTTTCTATTCGGTTACATGATTACTCCAACATGGTTTAGTAGTTGTTTTACACTACAGAAACTTTAATGTAACTAGCAGGAAACCGAATACCTCGACCAAATGCAGGCAAAATATCAAGGCCGTATTGGTACGACAAAGTTTGTTACCTTGCCTGAGACGTGCGGAGGTAGGTGCGACCCAACAAGTTCGTCAAAATTTCACTTATTCTCCCAGCTTCCAGGAGGGAAATTTTTTTTTGAACTGTATCACCGTATTGAAAATTTCCAAGTGATACTTTGACTGACCTTTGCATATAGTATTCCAATGCAGCCTTTAGGCCTCGTCCCATGAAACCTTTATTCTGAGCGATTGCTAATCCAAATATATAATATTTGAGTGTTTCCATTAACAAAAACCGACTAGCACAGTTGATTCACTTTCTGTTATCTTATACACAGTCATACTGTTTATATTATGTTGGGCCTCCAAGCTAAACAATCAACTCACCAGGTTATGTGAGTTATCGCAACAATTGATCAAGAAAAGTCGGTCACATGTAGACGTCAAATCAGGCAATAGGCTCAAGTAACTGAAAACCGCCAGTAGTGTATTGTGCAAAAGGGGAATGAAAATATCCTCCGAGAGACACCGGACTAGTTTCGCGGTTACTGCTTCGTAGCTGGCAGTCTACCACCACCGTGCGTGTAGACAACGAGTGGAAAGTACAGCGAAACCAACCGTGTTTTTCTCTGAAAAGTTTCTCCTCCTGGCCTTGGACATAACTTACCGCTTACCCTGAAAGACAGAGTTGAGAATTTGTTTCTTTGTAGTGGAAATTCGCCCTGGCCAATCAGTGGGAAACATTCGACGAATCATCATCCTGTCGAACTTCTCTTAATCAAAATAAAAATGTAGTATTGCAAACCTCGCGAATTACAAAGTTTCGTGATAGTATGGCAGTGTGGTGGAAACCCGCTGTCAGGCATTCAGATCAGATGGAAGAATCTCAGCGGAACAAGGTGGTTGACAAAATCCACAATTCTAGCCAGGCGTAAGCCTCAACACGGGGTATGAATTACTGTACGCTGTCCTAGTTCGAGGAGGGGGTTGAAAACTGCATGGTTTCCGCGAAAATTTTGTTGATGAATTAAAATGTCTCTCGAAATGGAGACCAGAGAAGAGATAATAGCTTGGACAGATCGAGAACTACTGTACTATGAGCATTGGCCTGAACCAATGGAAATATACGTTCGGATTATGAAAGCAGGTGACACTTGCATTGTACAAACAAGATAACAGCAAAATTTGTATAGAGGCGGAACAACTAGAAGTATAGGTATGAATACAGATCAAACTGCCTTCAAACTAATCAAACCATATATTAAGACCAATCCATCCGAAGAATTCTAAATATTTTATTAGAACGCATTTCACAATGGACCAAGTCAAAAATGCCATACCAAGAAATTGTTTTTGATTTTTCTAGAGAACATCTCAAACAATTATCTAAATATCTTCAAAGTTGACAGCGAACTGCTTCCAATGTGACCGCAAAACGAAGTAGTGGAAAACAAATTTACAATTCCAAATTGTCGAATCTCGGTCAACTCATCGTACATTATGGCTTGATCGAAAGGTTGAATTGAAGAACCATATCAGAATGCAAACCCGTCCATTCTTCCTCAGTTCTCTCTGGAATTAAGTGTCCTTAATTTTTGGAAAAGCCATCTCAGTCTCCATCCGAAGAATTTGAGAATTCTACAACATGCTTCTTCATTTGCAATTTTAAACAAGTAATTCCGATAATCAGTAAACTCGTAATTCGAAATTTGGTTATTCGTCCAGGTTAATTCCCACTGTTTAGTCAATTCAGTTTTAGATGTTAACTGAATTCACAGTGCTGGACTGGTAACTTATACATGAAAATCAGATACTCAATCTGACAATATAGAGCACAGGTAATGACCTGTTTTTCTGCCTTTATTTGATCAAATTGCTTCCTCGTTTTGCCCGAACAAGTAGACGAGTCGGCTAAATAACACATTTTTTATTTCGTAAGAAATGAACTTTGCACGATCGATCAGATGCTGCCTATCTGATATCTCCAAGTTAATCACTGTTTCTAATGAATTCCATGGACTCCCCCAATGGGCGGTCTGTACCATTAGTTTTTATTCAGATAATGTTGTTTCGTTGATTGGTTTTCGTTACGGGTATTCGATTGGTTTGTTTTACCAATGATGCTCGATTTTTAGGTGACCTACTCGATAATGATATCGATTGGTACAACGCTGAACACGGCGACTAACATCCAATATTCGATTGAATTTGGCGATGCGGATTCCTCGTTTTCTTCCGGCGATCAAGAATTGTGTTGCCATTGGGTGTCACTTAAAACTTTGGTTCAGAACTCATTAAGTCAAGGTTAATCAAACTTCGTACTTGTCAAACCCCTCAGAATTATTCACGGGAAATAAGTCGCGCAAAAAATGAAGGAATTATTACCGGTTGGGGAAGGATTTAATATCAACTGCGTGACTGCATTTCTCCGTGTAGAGGTCTCAAATAATTAATCACAGGGCATCGAAAATAGTCCACACAAGTTATCAAAAGCATCGCTTGCAACACTGATGTTCTGTAGTTCGTGTAGCCCCAATCCGGATAGTCTTGAAGTTCAGATGTTCAAATCCTGCTTATTTATCCCCGGTTAGAGTCTAGATCGGCTGGTTTACATTATTGTTGATTACGTTCGTAAATGAAAGAGCAGTGCACTGTTTTCGCAGTTTTAGGTGCCATACTGCTATTGCATGACCAACTACTTCATAGATACTATGGCACGTAGTTCAGGCTTGATAACAAGAAAAAATGTAACCTGAATTAGCTCAATACAATCAAGCTGAATTTTGATCATCTGACAAATTTGTAACTACTAGCGTTTTCCAGAGGTGGGTGGTGAAGATGTTAGGTGCCTGTTTACTCATATGTTATCGTTGATTATCCGAAAAAATTGTCGTTTCTCTGGTGCGCAGATCAAGAAAGAAAGGTGCAAGTAAATTCCGATACTGGGTGTAACTTAAAACATATAATGCATTGACAAGAGCAAACCAAGTCTTATTCAGATTGTCCACTGTCAGATGAAGCAGAAAATCTTTGACAGACCTTTTTTGAAACTAACGTAAGAATACAACTTTTTCTTGATGTTCTGCTGCAGAGAAGGACAGTCAAGACGCAACCGATTGCAGACATTTGAGCTTTACAGTGGACTTTTTTGAATTATTTCGGCAAATAAAGGCTTTTGTGGTGTTTAACGTTAAAAATCCAGCAAAAGCATGTTCTGGAGGTGGGAAACTCGAGGAGACGGTTTTTTACATGTCAGGTGAAAAATGTCGCAAAAATTCTTGTCATAAACACAACAAAATCGCAAGCCAAATAAATGCTGTGCTGTGTAACCGAATAAGACAAATATGTGTTCAACGCTTAAGACGCTAACTAATACAGATCATGTTTTGAACATGTCACAGAAACGCGGATTCAAGCTGTTGGATCTCATTCTGGCGATCAGTTCGTTTTGCTGATGAGTGCTCCGGGACCAAAAGACGTGATTTGTGATGAACTTTTATTTAGATTCATTATGTCGGCAAAAATACGCGGTTTTTAACTTCAATGATGATAAGAGTTAACAACAGATTTAAGATAAGGTAACTGTATCGGGAATAAAGTATGTGATTGGCACTTGAAACCAATTTGTCATGGCGAACACAACATTGTTGGACAGCTCAGTGTACCATATCACGTAAAACTTGAGACTGATTAGGTCTTAGGAAAAAAAACAGCGACTTTATTTATGTATTATTAAATATAAAAGACTGCCATCATACGGTTCGTCGAATGTGCACCATTTTTTCCTGCTCGCCTTGGTAAGAGGCAGTTAATTGGAATTTACGATTCATTTGCAGTGTTCCCCTTTGAAGCTGTCTATCACTGAGGAAGATATCTGAACGAACTTAAATCGGTAAGTCCGAAGAGCCTGAATGACTCAGAGAACATACACACACTTTTGCCCTTTGGGAAGCCCGGGTTCAGGACTTGGGTGCGACGGAGGATATGCACCGATAATGAGCTCTAATGGTGGCCAGAATCAAGTCTGATGCCTTCCAGGTGCAGAGTTGACCGGATGGCCTAAGGTTTATGTGCTCAAAGTGAAACAGTCATTCCAACACTGAAACATCAATCCGCAAACTACTAGCAAGTAACTGTGAGTTATATACTCGATATAAATGCGTCTTGAAAGTAAGGCTCCGTTCTCAAAAGGATGCTAAACAAAGTTACATTTAGCATTACTATAGTTTAGGAACTCGGATACTTAAGGAAAAATGTCAAGTGAACACTATGATACATTTTACTACTTTTCAGATGTGAAAGGCTGAGTAAACTAATTAAGAATCAAGGGGGACAAGCGGACGTTGCCTGTTGTACAACATGTCTGTTTGTCAACCAAATCTACTTGCTGACAACCTAATCGATGACGTTTGATTATCTGGCGCTCTGTTTTAGTGATACTGAAATACTGGGTTAAAGAAAAACAAAAGGCTGTTATTATTGACCAGCTGCGAGAAAATTCGAATCTTCTGTCCATGAGTAACACATAAGAACGTACCCGATACCAGTACCCACCTTATTCATCAGCAGGCATGCTAAACCCCACCAAATTCGTAGTTCGGTGTCTACCAGGTTTCGTGTATCTATTTCCATATATAATGCAAAAGCTTCGCGTAAACTTCACTACCACCAAACATGGTTTAGGTAATTTACACTGTTCACCACTTTTTGAGTCTAATTTAATTGAAGTTGGTTGAATTTTCTTACGGTATTCTGGATTACCACAACTTTTCATGCATAGGATCAATTGAGTGGAACCAAAGGAAATTCAATACCCGGAGGCACTATTACGATACCAATACAATTCTATTGGTAAGGTGATACTATAAATGTCAAAAGCTTTTTTCTAGTTGGGAATGATAAAATATGACCTCAGTTGCCTGCACACACATGTGTGTGATGATTAGAACTAAGTCGTTCCAAAGAAATGATCTATTTTCTGACGGTTTACTGTGCTGTATTTAGGCATCGTTTAGGAGCACATGAACGTCCAGTCAAAAGAAGGAACTTTGTAAAGACCTTTTTCATACCAGAAAGTGCTTTTCGCCGTAGGCTTCAACCCACAGGTGTAAGGGTGATTCTCCACTAGGAGCCAGGGTATCCGTCATCACCTTGGGGTCGGATGTGTAAAATTGATAGATGAACTTTTGTTCGTGGGAAACCGAGGGTGGCTAACAGTTTCTGCAGACAGACTAAGTTTCGGTTAGCGTAGACAAAGCTTCTGAAGGTAGGTTTGCAGGTGAAAGTAAATATTTCTATTTTACATTATTTAATTCATTTCGTTCAGCTACGCAGTCAGGAACTTAACTGAGGTAATCGCATGTTAGCACGGTGACGTATTGTACAAATTTGGAATGAGTAATCATGGCGTATCCCTTGTCAGCTCACTGTTAAAAGTAGAAACACCGTAAGAGTGCATCGATGACCGGCGCAGGTCAAGTTAAAATTATGGCATCTAAAAGTGAAAGTTGAGGGTTGGATTGCTCCCGCCCTAAATGGAGTACGCATTTTGCGGAAAAATGTTATGGGTTAGATCAGAATATACAATGCAGCTAGCCTTATTCAATCACACTATGGAGTGGATGAAGCGACAGCCACTCACAGATTACCCTGAAATACAAGCAAATCCAGAAGCTCTCGTAATTGTTTTTGAGTGTCCGGATGATATATCTGATCATGTAAATTTCCTCTTGAAAATCATCAAACCAGAAACCACGACAAAAAAGATTGCATGATCCACTTGACATACACTGAGCAGTTCACAAAACCAAATATGTCATCGACGAGCTAACTCGGCCTATACGTACATTCAAATATCCAAGCGCTACGATTCCTTCAAATTATCAAGAAAAAAGTGGATTCAGGGAGCGAATAGGCAGCAACAAAAGTGTCGCCTCAACAGCGTAAGTCATTTTGAGTGTGATACAGTACGTGTCTCCGAAACAGATCCGCTTCTTCGCACCAGCCATCTGCCGCAATTCGACCCACGGTTTTGAAACTTAGCAATGAAGACGCTGGAAACTTTGAGGTGTTGGACTACTGGTACATTGGATTGATCCTAAAATTGACTTATAGGGACAAAAAACGAAGTCATGTGCAAAAACAGTGCTAAACTAACATCGAAGAGCTCTCTGTATGTATTCGACGACGACGACTACTTTTGTTTGCACGGGTCCAGAAGCAACCATCTACTAAGATCCCCGAGCAGTATCTGCCGCCTGCTCCACGTGAAGATTGGGTTTTGTCTCCTGCAAGACAACGGATAATTTGGCTAAACGACAGGGACCACAGTTTGCAATGCTCGTCTCCGAAAACATATTTGGATCACCTTTGTTCCAATCTCACCTCTGATTACCATTCGCGGGCAGCCCAAGCTGCGATACCCATGAAGTCGAATTACCCCCTCATTGCAGATAGCCACGTTGAAAGCAGGTCCCTTTCCCATTCAAAATTCCTTCTACGGCCGCAGTATACATTTTTGATACAATCATTAAGATGAAAATCAACGGTAACTATTTTTGTTACCATCATTATTGTTAGCAAAACAAATCCATTGTCACGAGGCCAGATCTGATAGCCAGGGCGAATCAGTCTACACCATAAAAAGTAGAAGTCAGTTACAGGGTAAATAGTGACTGGACAATTGTAAAAGGGGAGAAGCTTTGAATAAGATGGCGTTCGCTTTAATATATATTTGCGTGTGTTGGACAAATGTGCTTACATATCATATGCTATCGGAATCATGATGAAGGACGAAAGCAATGAACAAGACAGAATAAACATTGTGCAGAAGTCATCGCTTGCACATCAACTCTTCCACCGCTCACATCCAGGTTTTCGACTGTCACTCTTGATCCACAGTTCCTCTATGGAATAGGTACTACCTAGTTGCCAAAACGGAAATAGGAGTCAACTTAGAGAATTTGCCCAGAATCTTTGGAAAAACGACCTAACTCACAAGGCAGTAGGAAGATTTTTGTGTTGTAATCCGCTGAGGATCGTTGACTAACTTCTCAGTTCATACACTTTTCGGATGAGATTTGATATCCTGGATGCCCAGTGCACCCATTCTCCAAACATGACGATCAGCACACATTTGTGGGATTCTTATGGCGCCAGTGGTTGGTTTGGCAACAGGGTTCAGTCGAGTCTCCTAAACTGATTATCAAAAACCCAACAACTCAGTGGAGAACGCCGGGCATTAACTTTATTCCTCATGCTTCGGTAACAACACCTGATCTAGCGGACAGCGTAGGACTTCATTCACAGACTTTATTTGAGATGCACGGTCATTTAGGAGCACTTGGCGGGCGTTCAGAAGGAGTAGCCTGCGCTGAGCCTGAGATGCAGACGACCGACCATGTTGTGGCTTCCAAAACGAACAGGTGGTTGACAGGCAGACTAACCAGTTCGATACTCCCCACGAGTTTTTATTCCCGACTAAGAACCTTCAGCTACCGCACGGTGAACGCAGTGTCTTGATAAGGCTTCCCTAGTTGGAAACTGAAGTGCTTTTATTCATTGCACTTTGACTACTCATTTAAATCATAAATGGGCCAAGAAGGATATCTTACTTCAAAAAATGGGCATTTTGCATTCCGGAAACTCGTTCTAATCGTGATTATGAGATGGTATTCCCCACGCAATACCGATGTCATCAATGCACGCTGCTTTACAACGGTACGAATTCAAACCGGAGTTACCGATCAGGTTTTACCATTTAACCAAAGCAAAGATATTTCACATTAACTGTTTAGTGGACCAATATTTAAGCAGTTTCCATGTCCCCTTCAGCTTTCAAGTGAACAGATTTTGATATGAGTCGACGGAAGAGATTTAATAGGGTCGATTAAGTATAGGGGTTCCAGATGAACATGCCGGGCATTAACAACAGGCTCGTCATACTGAATGTCAGCTTTCTTTCCCGGAACTAATTTAAGTTGGTAATTTAAGAGCCATCACTGTACAGAGTGGATCAAAATTTCGATGTGTTATGAAAAATCAGAGAGCTGATCGTGAAAAGTACTCCCATCTTGTTCAAAATCCATTTGTGATTGTTAGTTTGCTCCACTGACACATCGTCGGCTGTAAGTCAGTCGAAAACTGACACTATGTGACTCGAAAATGGGAGAGGGACATAACTGTTCTGACCACCAATCCGTTACGCATTCAATTATTTCTCTAACACGTCTAATGATTTACTATTTCCCACTGTCTCATGGCTACGATAATGGTGTGATCAATAATTTCTGAAAACTTAATTGTCCACTAACTTGTGTTTCTTAGACCGCAACATTACTCTAGTCCTTTCAAGTCGTTCTCAGAGGGTGAGTGTGTTCAATTTCGATGACCATTAGTTAACTCCAAATGGTGAATTTTCTGTACCACTACCGATTTGACACCAGAGGCTTTCTTTTATTCGAATCGGACCAAGCATTGTGTTGTACCCGCGTGAATCATATGACTTGCTGTTTTCAATCGATCAAAATCAAGGCATGCGCTTTTTTCTGGTGACTTTTCATTCGCTCACCAATTTGTCTCCCGTACGGAAGTTAGCAACCCAGTCAACTGGACTCGATCCTTACCGATGTCTAAGAATACAGTCAATTGGTTTGGTAGAATTTTTTCGTTGACAATACTAGTTCTGTGTGAAATATAAAATCGAGCGAATCTGCCATATTTTCCGGTTTGATAAAGCGATCATAAAGATCAAGTTGGGAATGGAGTGATGCTTCCACTGACGTCTCTAAATACTTCACACTGTCATTACGATATAAAAAATCATTCACGTGTCCCCTCTTATGAGGATAGAACGAGTGACTGAAGGAATTCCACGAGAAGGTTTTGAGTTACTGAGCTCATGGGAACTATTCCGGCCCCACTAAGTCTTGTATCCTCAATAAGACATTATCACGTTGGACTCGCCCGAAAGTCCATTGTTGTGTGCACCTTCGACAACGCTATTTAACGAAATGAGAAAAACTTACTGCTGACTGATGGCGAGATCCTGTTTAATCAAGTTCCGCAAAGATTCAAAGAATTCGTCATGAAAACTTATCTGGTGTTATTAAAAAGGAAATCAAACCATGCTGACGATATCCTTCCATGATCAACATATAAATATTCAAGATGAGAAGTGAAGGATTGCTCACGGCCGGAAAGAAGGCTTGCTTTCTTGCTCATTTCGGACCAGTGACCTCTACCTTGCATCCACTCAACCAGCCACATTCTCTGCTTCACCACATCACTCCTTGGACTGCACCCGCATCAAACTTGCATAAAACTATTAAAGTTACAAATATGGCTGAGCCAGCCTTTTTAACCCCAACTATTCTCGGACTTGTTGCTAACGGTTTATCTGAAATTAGGGCGTCTGTGGGAGCGGTAAGGTCATGGCGTTCGGACGTGACGGTGGGGGGAGTTCGAATCCTCCCTCTACCTGTTAAATTCCCCATTTGGCAACTCGCTGATGGTTACGGTTCCCTGACTAAAATAGAGGGAGTCAAAGATAAAAGACAACCCGCTGTAGTCATGTTCTATCAGCGGTAGCTGTAAATCCACAACAACTGTTCCTGTTCCCAAGAGGATAATACCAAAGATCGTTCACGGAAGATTCCTTCTCACTGTCTTTACCTCGACTGCTTTGAAAATTCCTGATAATCCCATACTTGGTACACTTTGACCCCTGCTGATCAATTACGATCAACGAGAAAACCTCGCGACAGCACCGTGAATGTGCTACCTAAATTGGCGCACTTTTTAAATCTAATTTTTACTGTATTTTTAGGTCACTCTTAACCAATGTATCCAAAACGAAGGATACAGATGGAAGAATCGTCACAACTGTCCACTAGGAAGTCTGATGTTCGTCAAGATGCTTTTCTTTTGCCGTTTCTTTTTTCCAGTTTGGTTAGTGACCACCTTCATACTATTTGAAAAATCTGATTATCACGGTCGACATCTCTTGCGGATTCAGTCAGTCAGTTTGATTCCGGTTCAATCTCGCTCGGCTCAATCAAGCACGATGGTTACTTGTTTGTCATAATTAAAAAATTTATATTGGTCTGCTTAGGTAGAAGCTCACTAGCCAACTGACCCTCCCACCTGTCTCTCTGCCTCGTTGCCACCTATTGGGTCTTCATTGCGAACAATACCTCCCCGCTGACCTCCAAACATCTGAAGAGAATCAGACATCTTTCATTCCGTTCTCTGACTAGTGCATTTGGCTAATTCCGTATTCGCCCTCTGGCCCGCTGTGCATCGGATCCTTGATCTGTGCGTCATTCACCTAGCTCCCGGGCTTCTGAGACATGATCCGGCCTCACTGACGCATGACTGATTGTACCGAAGCAAAGCGGTTTTGTATTTTTGGTGTCAGACGAAAGCAGCACCTAATGCACAATTCAGCTAGTTCTGCGGTTAAGTAAGCAGGCGGCGTAGCCATTTACAGCCTCATATCAACTGATGCTAAAATAGACAACCTATCCTAGATTCTTCAAAACATTATGGGCTTCTCAGAACAGAGTGATTTTCTTAACCCATCCAAATATCTAGCCCCGACCGAGAAGGGTATAAGCTGAACAATCAATCCCCGGTCCCCAATGGGTTTCGTGACTCTCAAATTGTTCTGTTACCTTGTGAGTTAGACCACTTCTTCAAAGAATCGGAGGTGCAGCGACCTGAAGATGATTGATATAAATGGACAAAATATTCTACCAAGATAATTCAACAACTCATAAAGCAGTCAAACTTTGCGCAGAAAGTTTGTTTTTAGTTCGGTGATGCAGGGTTGCAAGAGTTGTTTGTTCCCGTGCGAAACACCAATTGGGCCCCGCGAAATGAAGAACAATTTTGAATGCTCCGCATGAGGACGGTTGAATTCATAGCTCCCATAGCGCTACCTGGTGTCCTTATTGCTTTAGGATTAGCACATAACGACCGGAACTCCTTTTTCGATAAACATATCGTTTATATGAGTATCGATTTCTAAATTCCGAGGAAATGTTGAAACCTTTAGCTTGTTGCCCATTTCTTTCAGTTCGCTTAAGGGAATAATTTGCATCCGTCTCAAGTTGCTAAAGCGGAATCGTGGATCCCGATGGAAAGTTGAAGATAAAGAATTCATCATGTGGTGAACCATACACGTTGTTTCGTCTTCGCTTTTTCTCTCATCGTTTTCTTCTTTTGCCATGGCAGCGAGGACACGTTAAACGTGCTCAAATTTATCCCATACATATACATATATATATTTAAAGGTTTTGAATGTATGCCAATCCCGTCTCGTCATGAGTTTCCCAACAACCATAGTAAATTGTCAAATTTCTTATATTCGTAACTAGTTCCACTGAGTAAACTCGGATCACTTTATCCTCTGATCTTCATAGGCTGCGTCATATTGGCAATTTTGTCTAAATAACATCTTCCCGTTGGAATGAATATTGGCAAAGGGCATATACTTGTATGTCTACACCCTCAAGCCTGATGGATCCGGAAACTTAGCGGTTACGCAATGGTCATTCGGACTACTGAAACATTGGTGCGCATTTCATTCTGAACGGTTACGGTACATAATTTAATGTCACTTAAAAAACTAAAAACTGTGAATTGTTGTTTTGATCATGAAAATGTGAAAATGTGAAGAAAGTCGGGTAAAGACCAGGTACACAGACAATTCTTTGAGGTAATGGATTCGTGAGCTCCGATCTTAATTGGTTGTTTAAACCGGTTTTGTTGGAGCCAAGTGCGAATGGAGCCCGAGTAAAGTATTTTCGTGTTGCTAGGTCTTGAAACTGATTTTTCGACTGCCATCCAGCCGGTAGAAGTATAACATTTGTCTACTGATGCGCTGTTCAACTAAAGACATTTCTGTGACGGAATGCCACTGATTTTGGTAGAAAAAAACCAACAACAGCCACTTGGGGCAGCTTCTTGAATGAACCGTTATAAATCAGTCTTTTTCAATTTGAGCTTCGGTTCCAGTGCATGGTAGATGGACATAGGGCGAGAAAGTTTATGCATTAGCATGAAACTTCTAACATCTCCAGATTAATCAATTCTAAATTGTATGGATTCTATCTTAATTAGTTCTAACTGAACAGGTGACTTCTTAAATATATCTATCATCGACTTATAGTCTTCCATTATAAGTAAACTACAAATGCCGCAGAAAAAGACAACATTGTTTGGCATAGAATTTTAACCACAGAGATTGGAACCATTCAACAATCGGTAATGGAATAAAAAGTACAGAATGGAAAAAATAGCGGCATTTGAAACAATTGCACACAAAAGCACGGAGAAGACTTTACTGCACAAAAACGTTACTGTGCTTGTTTAGACAAACAACATTGGCCGTTTTCGAAAGTTTCACATTTTGCGTTCCTCGGAGGAAACTGCACCATTCGGTTCTGCACTTTTTTACTCTTCATTTGCGAAGATTCAAGGAAGGATAACTTAATTAGACAATCACAGGATCAGCCTCAACACGCATAGCAAACATATAGATCGGGCCATGCTTTGCAATACGCGCTCCATGTACCGGATCTGGTTCCAAATAAGTCACATACTGCTCCCATTCCACATCGTCGGACCGTTGAAATCCATTGGATTCCATGGATACGGGTGAGAACTCGGTACTTCGAGTGACATATTGTACTGAATTTACCAGATCTGGATCGATTTTTGAGGTCTGTCCGAGCGTGGTACGATCACTGATTGCAAGGGATGAGATTCGACGTTTGACTCTGGCCACTTTCTGACCGTCCTCGAGCTCACTTCGATCGGGGTGGGAATCGTGTCCATTAGCTTGCCCGTTCGTTTCATGTGGAAATACGGATTCAGAGGATCCCGGGTCTAGCAATCGTTTAGGCAAGTCATTTGTATCGAATGATAATCGAGGTAGACTGGGATTCCGATAATCCGTTGTCTCACTTTCCGGGCTTCGCAATATATCCGACTGGATAGACAAGGCACGTGACTGTTGTCGTAATCGATATTCCGGATTCTGGTGGGCTCGATCAAGTAAGTATATGATTTGTGACACATGATCTGATCTGTTGCACTGGTACACTTCGCAAAATCGTTTACCGCGACGCGATTCTTCAATATAAACTGCAAACATGTCCGGATTTTCCACTCCACTAGTCCAGCATACAATATCCGAATACGGTAACGAGTCGTGATACGGTCCACCACTTCCCAGGGTTTTAATGCGTGACATGCGTATCTGATCATTCAAACAGTACAACTTACATGTGGGAATCCTCGTTGGTAGGCACTGTTCCAAGACTGCTTCTAATTGTGGCTTGATCATTAGCTCGCCGGCATGCAGTCGGATTTGCTTGATAGGAGCCACTTTACATTGAAAATTAATACGTTGTTTAGTCTTCTTATCTACACGCGACTGCTCGTTCATTTTCCATAAATCCGATTCGTCAGCGCGACTTAGTCTTTGCATGCTACTATCGATACGATTCCACCTGGCTTTGGACAGACTACTGCGAGCTGACATGGAATTAATGGGAATTGGCGAGGATGAAATTCGTGCGATGAAACAATTCAGTAGTCGTGATGTTAGCAATGATAGCAGTGGTAACAGTAACAGATGTTACGTCGGGGTTCCGACTAAAACACACACAATGTGGTTGATGGAACTTGCAAACTGAATGGACAATGTGCAAACGTAAGTGATGGTGAGGAGACGTAATCCGATACAGACAGAGTACGGGTGTACTGGTGCGCCAGCCGTGAAGTGATGCACATTTATTCACCATATCATTCACAGTTTGCGAGTGAGCGCATCGATGCAGAATGTGGATGAATGTAGACGGATGGCGCGAAAACACCGAGGTTCGTGGTAAGAACTAACCAGGCTTGCAGAGAACTGACTGAGTAACTATGCGATTGAGTTAAGATTCTGGTTTTTGTGTGAGCTTGTATAAATGACTCGCTGTGACCGCATTGGTTCTATTATCAGAGATAGGACTTCATCCCCCCATATGGCAGTGATGGGGGTGGTTACCAACATTCCGGCCACCGTGCGCCCTAGAGACACAGACCGGAGGAGAGAGAAAAAAACAGACGCAAACAGAAAATAGGTTAGCCTCAAAGGTCAGCGAAAATTTTTGTTGCTCCTGTTTCTCATGTTCACCTTAGACAACAACAACAACAACAACAGCAAAATGTTGTTGTTCTCGATTGTCCTTAGACAACAGCTCTTCTTCCAAATCAAACATTCATCTTTCTACAGACACCACGAAACATTCTACTGCAACCATACAAAAAGTAAGTGAGTGCAACAAAAAACGACTCGACACAAATCTGCAGACAGCAATCCACATGGCGAGATCGAATTGTATTTTCTCTGGCCTTGTACAAATGAGGACATCTGAGAGCGAGGGGATAACAGTATACAGTATACACTTTGTTCAACTTACCATTTGGAGTTCACACGGTTGAGCCCGAAATACATGCGCTCGAGTTACACAGAAAAATCGTGAGAACGATACCTGTAATCAGGGCAACGAATCCCCGCATGAATAATTTTCCGTGCAGAAAGTGGTGCTAAAATCCAGTAGAGAATCAGAGTATTAGTTATCTCATCATGCCTACAAGGTATTTATATGTACGCAGTACATATGTATATGCATATTACGTTGGCTTGAAAACAAGCACGATGCCAGTACAACATCTAACTAGAACTATACAGAAGATGCATTAGAGAGAGCGAAGATAATAAACCGCATAGAAACAACTAGTCTTTACTTGCAGTAGTATGATCCGCATACGGATGGATGAAAAAATTTCCCGAAAGCACAAGACCGGTTTTGTGATTATTCTTCCATTCGCGCACCTGACGATTCAGTTGAGATTCTACTGAGCAAAGAAACACGTTTTATAGAATGGGAAATCCTTTTGCGCACAACGCATCCGAAAGTCGGCGGCACAAATAGGAATCAAACCGCACACAGTATTTTTTTGGTCATTTTTGGTGTCCTTAATGGGACATGAGTTTTACCGAAGCTTGTGAATTCTGTTACATTGTCCACCACTCAGTGAGAACGGGGGAAATAGGTCAAGAATTAAGCTTCTCGGGATGCTGAACTGATCCGTCTAAAAATCTGATGTCCTTGATGGAACCAAAAGTGATCCACGGACACCAGCAACGTGTGTCTCATATCAGATGAGCCACAAGATGAAGCCGAAAGACTTCTTTTATTTTTAAAATGGACCATGCCGATTAACGGCTGAAATCACATGGGAACATGAAAACAACGGCGGTGAACTAATATAGTTTCAGTACTTATTGCAGTGCACACCTTTTTCGTCCCCACGGAATACCACAGAAATGCTAAAATTCGGTGAATCGAAAATAAAAAGACGTCGGTGGCTTAACGTCTTTCAGTATTTGGATTCCATATGTGCATGTGTATTTTATTAATATGAATGCACATTTTCACATATTTGTCAACCACAAGTTTCATACAACGGCCCATGAATTATTCTCCCAACCCATCATTCGGGAACGGATTTTTCGATTCCGATTCGTGATGCCTTTCCTTACCAAACGAGCAATTCTGTGACTGAAATGTGGTTCTGAAAACAACTGTGACAGACACCACGAGTGCTCTACAGTTTCCGCCCAATGATCCTCTCCGTTATGCCCACCCAGAAACCCATTAGTTGGTTTCTATGAGCTCGAAAATATGTACGCACTCAAAGTGCAGATCTTCTGAATATCGCGTCCGATTTACTTCATCCAATCAGGCATCAGCATTCCATATTTTCCGCTTACATTCGCAATCCAGTAAGCAACCACCTTGGGCTGCGTTGTGTTACAGGCACCGAACGCCTACATCAAAGCTTCTTTATCTGGATTCAAGTTAGTCATCTGTCTACTGTGCGACTGTATTCTCTACATTCAACAATAACTACACATGTACAGTATTGCTATCATTCATGAAACAAACGACTAAGAAACTGGAAAAATATAGGTTAGCTGGGTATAAACTATTCATTTTTGACCACATTATTCAGCATAATCTACAGAGATATTTGTAAATTATAATTTGCAGTTTGATTATAAAATTCAGACTATTGAGTAGCCGAGGCGACTGATGTGGTTAGGCAATCATCATGATGAGGTCAAGACTGGAAATATCCTGGTTCGAGTACTACCAGTGTTAGCCACTACTTCAGTTGGCAGCTTTCTTATATCAATGAGTGTTTCTGATGGGTCACATAGCCATACACTAAGAGAACGAGAAACAAAGGATTATAATCATGAACGCCACCACTAACCCAAAACAATTCGGGGTTTTCAATCCAAAACAGGGCAGAACAATTACGGAACTGGATGACTGGAAAGCAGTCGTTTTTAAATTTCGCTAAATCGATGTTCTACAAGACCACAACACGTCTAGCATTCACGCGTTTCAAGGATGGAGACAACAGGTGATATGGGTTAGTGCCGCAGTCAGAAGCGTCCTTGCATTCGGAGTCTTTCCTCTCCTGTAAGGTCGTTTAACTTGCGATTTTACAGTCAACCTATCACTACTCCTCACCTTCTTCTGAGCAGATGATGCTACGAGGTAGAAACCAAAAGCAGAGCATGTTGATGCAAGTTTAATAGTTGCAAAATTGAACTGTGGCAGTCTGCAATGTGCATGTGTGGTTCATTGAGCCAAGCATTAGAATACTGATTGACTACGAAGCGTATACACAATATCCGCAAACATGCCTCCTTCGTTTTAACAGGATTGTTGAAAGGCGACTAGTCCACAGAAGAATAGGAAGGCACCTTCGTAATCAAATTCCATGTTCGAAGCGCCGAGGAGACATCGTGAGAACGAAAAGTAGCCAACATTAGGGGTTACCGGTCAGTCTCCATTTGAAAACTCAAGGTTTAGCTCTCAGCTCACGTCTTGAAAGACTAAGTTGCACGATAATTTCGTAAACAGGCTTCTCTGATTCCCGCATCCCGGGAGCATACAACCGATATCCAGTGGCATTCATCGTACCGGTCATCATAAACGACTGATATATATATATATATATATATATATATATATATATCCGTCCCCAAGCTACCGGGGGGGACGTAGAGCGATTATCTCAGTCAGATGACGACTGTCTGCACCCAACACACGACAACGCGCCTCCTCAATGTTCACCCGATGTGCCACCCAGACACGACCAATGCTTCGGAGACGTCAGTGGTCGAACGCAGAAAGTCATCGAACAACCTCAACATGGAAAGGTCGGGTCCCGAAACCGTAAAGAACACTACGAACTGTGGGATTGTACACTTCTCCTTTAGGGGGAAGTCGGATGTCATGACGTCGCCATAAGTGTCGCTCTGGCTTTCGCACTCCAACACCTTCGACAGGTGTGATCAGGCTCCCGAGGTACTTGAAGCTACCGACTACTAGCCGATCACCATAAAGGGCGAGTGCAAGCACATGCTGCCGCTAGTCTTGAAGAAGTGCCTTGCATTTTGAAGATGCAAAGAAAACACCGTACCTAGGGACCCCAATCACCAAACAGCTCAACGCGCGTTGAAGTGCTTGTGCACTGTCACACATTAAAGCGATATCATCGAAGTACTTTAAGTCAAAAACTTTGTTCCCTGGGGGGAATTCAAATCCATGGTCTAAAAGACCAGATAAAGCGTTCTGAAGAACATCCTCTATGACAGAGTTGAAAAGAAATGGGGATATAGGGCAGCCTCACCGTACTCCGCTGGAGGCAACAAAGGATGACGAAAGCTGACTATAAGCACTAATCCTGCCTGAAGTATGTCTGTACAATACTTTGAGAACCGACACACACTTTTCAGGTACTTCATTTCTCAACAAACCGTCCCATAGTGTAGACCTATCAGCAGTCAAAGGCTGTGCGAATGTCTAA
Organism: Fasciolopsis buskii; assembly: GCA_008360955.1. Classification (NCBI taxonomy): domain Eukaryota; kingdom Metazoa; phylum Platyhelminthes; class Trematoda; order Plagiorchiida; family Fasciolidae; genus Fasciolopsis; species Fasciolopsis buskii. The sequence continues at coordinate 17,887 of LUCM01005561.1, read as the reverse complement.
GAACACGATGACGTTGGCCCACGACAGGTAAAATGGTGCCCTAAAGGCTGTCGGAGGGTGAAGACTTGATCGACGCATCCACGACCAGCGCGAGACCCAATCATGTTCCCCAAGGGTCTGCCCTTCACGCGTGCTGTACAACCTGCGAAGAATGATGGACGGAAGCAGCTTGGACGCTATTGGGATAAGGCTAATATACCTATGGTTAGCGCAGTCACTGAGCAAGCCTTTTTGAAAATGGAGACGACAACCGATATCCCCGAAAGAGAAGGGGACTTTCTCGGAGTACCAGACTGTCGAGCACGAAATTCTCTGATCATTCCCTTTTTTCCATCTTTATGCAGAACCAGGGAAAGACCATCGGAGGTCGGCATTTTATAACGTCCTAAGGTTTTGATTTCCTTGGGAATCTCCTCCTCAGTTAATGGATCTGCTTCCTTATCGGTAGCTCGGATGAGGTGATGCAACTTGCGGGAATCTTCCATGGCAGCAGAATGTTCCATCTCTGTAGCTCATTGAAACCACCAGATCTCGGGATCCCTATGCAAGCTTGCGCTGAGTTCACGTCTCGTTACGAGCCGTCCTTCGTTATAATGGCCACCATCCGGGATGGACTAGCGTGCGTCAAGAATGCACAAAAACTTAGTAGAAGGCCAGGGTGTCACAACGCGACGGGCCAGGCCACAACTAAGATAACTCAATGCAAGACATTCTTGATGACCCACTAGTGCTCACTGATGCTTTGAGGTAGGGGCAGTCCTAGCTTTTCAGCCAATGCGCTTCGAAAATTGGTAGACCAGCTGGACCAGGTAGCTTGCCACAATCTAACCAACGCTGCACCACGCATTTTGTATTGTGTTGTATTTTATTGTATTGTACTGTATTGTATTGTATGGACTTTTGAGTACGATCAATACTTTCACATTTCAGTCAAATAACACGAGGGAAAAATAAAATAAGGGAGAAACATAGATAAAATGAAAATACACTCATCGCCTCGTAAAAAAATATGAAAGAACTCATCCAGGAATAATCATATGGCATTAGGACGGGCTGCTCGGGAATTCACCTGAAACTCGGTCACGGTCTGTCGAAATTCGTGCTAAATATGGGACCGTGGAGATCCTACAAGTATTGATTCTAGAGTG
>LUCM01005561.1:0-12725 GCA_008360955.1 Fasciolopsis buskii | reverse complement strand
CTGTTGATGTGTACGCTGAGATAACAAACAAGCTGCATCTATCAGAGCAACGGTCATTTACTCTGTATGAACTTCCAAGTCTCACTCCGCACAGCCAGCTGTCGACTGGGATCCAGTCAAGTAATGGAGCCTCAGTCCTCTCACTGAGAGCCACATCAACGCCAGCAACACCAGAAGTCGCAGCACCAAGGTCCCCAGAAATACGCAGATGAGACTTCACGGAAGGACCTAATGGGAATGTCAGTCGGCTAACAGAGCTGGAGGCTTGAATGCGAGTTTCTTGGATACAACACACATCGATGCCTAGGGCTTCCAGTGTACGGGCTAAACACCCATGTTGACCGACAGACATCAGTGTTTGCACATCGAATGTGGCTAACTTGAAGGGGTCCTGAGGACGAAGAAGTGCATCAGACAGTGGAAGCCGGTTCAGTGAGGTTTGAAAGTTACCTGAGGGAGAACGCGAGAGAACAGCAACAGAATTTATTCCGGTGACTACCACTGGCACGGCCTACTGCAGAACTCGAAGAATGTGAGGGAATCGGGTGGGAGAGGGAGTAACGCGAATCAATAAATAAACAAGCGGTGGAAGGTCGCTTTCTTTAAAAAACCGAGAATGAGGAAAATTCTCATAGATGAATGCTTTGTGGGCTGTTGCACTACTCGGTCTTTCAGTCTAGCGTAGGCCATTTTAGTCCAGGATGCATCTCTAGCTTTTACACAACCAAGTACTTTCTGGAAGGAAACAGAATCACTCCAGACGAATCGGTTGGTCAGTTCATACGCCCCTTTTAGAAAACCTCCCCAGGTCAATGGGACAAAAAAGGGACAACGACTTTATTTGGTTGGCGGGCTACAATCGCCACGTCAGTGCTACCAGCGGGCTCTTGCAGCTTTTTAGGAAGACTGCTTGCCAGGCGGAAGCCCACCATGCCCTCGATACTGCCACTGCTTGTCCGCGGCCACTTATTCGGCAGGTTTGAGCCTATCTTATTCTTGGCTAACCATCGGGATGCTGGCCGTTCCCTTATCCGCAGCCCAGGGACGCTCCCAGTACCAGGCAGCTCTGCCCTGAGGAGTGATCGAGATAATCGAACAGAAATAAGAACACAAAATTCGCCCGCAGGCTTCGGCTTAGTAACAAAGTAAGTTGATCGAGACTTGATAGAGATCGAAAACGTTTCAATGATTAGAAAATTAATATACAGAAATGAGCCCAAGCACATTTAGGACACAATGCTGGCGGGGATGGCAAGCTACCAAAATTGTGAACTCAATTCTAAAGCAAACACGAAACATGTAATCATTAAACAAGTCAACCGGGTTATCGTGATTCACCGGTTCTTCACGGATATAAATCGTAGAATCGACCTGCATCCGTACATGGGGTGCACATATTTGGGTCTGTAGTGAAGTTCTCTTTTCTTCCATCTAATTCGTCTTTACAAATCATGCAAATATATAGGCAGTTGAACGAAGACGGCCGTGAGCATTAGGAGACTCAAAATGAGTAGGCGGCCAGCAGTGGATAGATTCAAACCCATAACATTTACCTTGGGACGTCAACTACTTGGCCGGTCAACGAGACGCGTCAGTCGGGAATTCAATCAGGTCGCCCACGTGGCAGGCGGACATTCTATTATGAAACTACTGAAACGAACTGGCCGTCCTAGTTATGTAGAATTAACATAAGATATCCGCACGAAATAACAGTAATATGGGGAACCATAATACGATTCTCCCTATTCTGAAGTAAACCGATAAATTTGTGAACTGCCCAGTCATAAGCTACACGTTTATCAATTTCGGTCTGACCCTTAAAAAATATCCGCTCCCAATAACGACGATCCATCACTTAGAATCAAAATTGAGTAAGTGTACATTTACGCGCTTTGAACTGAATGCATGTTCCCTTGGAACCGCAGACTATTTATCGGGGAGCTTTTGGTAAATAGATTGTCAGCTTTGTTGAAGCTTCATATATTGGATTCCGTCTCTCCCATAAGTCTTCACAACCTTTTCGTGAAACAAACTTCGATGGGGACTTCGTTGAAAGTAATATCGCGTGCTTCTGATTCCTGCACGCCTGAAACCATGCATCCGCCTTTCAAATAACTACTTTTTGTCGCTTAAAATCATCAATCAAGTGTGATAGTTCCAAAGCATACTTATGTATAGGCGAACTCCAAGCAGAATAGCAAGCCGCAATCGCCTCGCCTTTAGGGCTTCTAAGATTACTTTTCGCATAATAGTTTGTTTTCAGAGGCCTAATGGGAGGCCAAAGATGACTTGGTCAGTACAAGACGAAATACTGGTCCATATTTAAATCCGGTAACAAGGATAGAGTTAGCGCTTTGCGAGAACGGCTATCCGCTTGGTTAAGAGCCGGTGCCATGACAGCAAAAGAGTTCAGTGTATTTCCAAAGTTGTGAAACGAAATTTCAACTTTTCAAGCAGGACTGGCTGTTTGTCGCGCACTGATAAGGAGTAATTTGAATCATATCCGTGCTCCAACTACATCATGGTTGGTGAAAAAATCAAACCTATCATTTTTTCAAAATGATCGACAGCACAAAGCCAAGAAAAAATTGAGTTAGTTATCATAAAAAAGCAAGCACAGCTGTTCAATGCCAATTGAAAACAATCGGTAGATCTGACTGCAGCTCAAAACTGAAGCGTACGTTTGTCAATCGGATGCCGAATATATGAGATACCAAATTCTTCAGTCCTCATACCGAGCTAGTAGTCAAACTCGGAAGACTGCTTCTAGATACCTTCACACATAGGGTTTCATCGGAAGAGTCTAATACCGCAGCTACACTAGTCAGTGAAGATCGGGCGCTGGACCTGTATCGATCCAGAGCGAACTGCCGGGATTCAGATCGGTTAAACCAATCACAAACAACGTGATTCACAGCCACTGGCGGCGGTAACCAATGACTTCTATGAAGCTGACTTATTAACTAGTAGCTGGTGGCTTAGAGTTGCGGTCAGTGGCTGGTTAGATCTTACGGGTCAAAGGAAGAGGTATTATTATCTCTTTGTTTCCCTAGGTTTTTCTCTACAGTTGTTACACCATTGCTTGTAATCTCTTTCATTCGGTTGCCCGGTTGCCACCATGCTTATGCACAACCCTCGATGTGCAGCGACTTTCCTAACTGATCTTCGAACCAGTTCAGTCAACCCACTGTTACTAACTATAACATCCTTTCCAGAGCTGTTAGATCTTTATGATAGTGAGCCTAGAAAAAGGAGAAAACGTGGAAAGTCCTTTAGTTCAGTTCAGTTTCAACATCCACCAATCTTGTACTTATGTGCTACATTAGAAGATCATCCACTTCAAAGTGAAGCGAATGGAAAGACGGAAGGTAGTAAAGAGAGATAATCATAAAGGAGCAGATATATTTCGAAAACGGAAAGGACACTGACAACACCCGCTCGTTGATCAGCGGACGGAAGGTCCAAACTTTGTTGATGTACAAAGGGAACTGTTGTGCCCGGCTAAACGAGAGATAACACTTAGTGTTGGAACAGATATGCACTTGTTCTCCATGCAGTTTTTGAAAGTCGCTGAATAACAATGAATCCACGACCTGAAAAAAACGTTACGAGACTTGATCTGACAGCTGCTCGAACCTTTGCGGCAAAGCTCCGCCTAATAGATGATAAGAAAATATTTGGTGGCACGTTCAAATTCCGGACTTAGCAACACCCCAATTGCCCTATTTAACCTTTGAGTTTTTATCCCATCACTTGTCAGCCTTGTTTTTCATCAAGACAGCCCCGGGGTTAAAAAACTTTTGCGATCGATTCGTGGCACTGGCCTTTGAATGCCACCTCAAAGATAGGGTGTGTACAGGCACACATTTTCTTGTTGAAGAAGTCTATTTAACTTCTGCTACAAGACAGCCGCTTAAAGGCAAAGGAAAGCAAAATTCATATCAAGAAAAAAGCAGTAACGGAACAGTCACAATAGATGTCAATCGCTGTGCGCACAGAACCGAAGCGAAACAACCGGTTAGTTAGGAACCAGCACATCCAACTATTGCAATGTTTCATTAATATGACCGGTTTTAACATCGAAAGGAATATCGAGGACCAGAGTAGGTGTGGACCTATCTTGATTGCACCCAAGATATGGTAGAAATTATTGGAAACCAAAAATAGATCCGATCGCTCTCAAAAATTGATCCCTGATGGCAGTCAACCATGACATGATGCGGTCCAGTATGGAAGGTTCCGAGCTTACTAGTGCAAGTTGACCCCCTTCGTTCGGTGCGTTGGATTTATCTTGAATGCTCTTCTTTTCCAGAGATCCACAATCATGCGCAGTTCTCAAATTAATCCGGGTAAACATTGTCTCTCCGGAAGGCATAAGCACTTTGAAATCCGTACCATTTCCATCTTCCTTAATCACATCTCTCGGATCAACTTCGTAATGTCGTTCGATAACCGTATCGTCATCCTCATTTTTTATAACTTCATTAACGTCTATTCTAATCGGTTCACCCATGGATCCGATTTCATCATCTATTGCTGAATCGATTGTGTATCGCACCGTGATCCCAACCACCATTTCCAGCACGGTTTCACTGGTCTCATCTTCCGTGAGACTGCCCCGTTGTTGAATCATTGGGCTCGTTGCCCATGCAAGACTAAAGAGAACCGGCTCATGAATATTCAAATTTTCCTTAATCAATCGTGGGCGCTTTTACTCAAGCAATGGTCACGTGAGTCCTACAAACAGAATGAGAAGCATTTCACTTAAAGAAATGTCTGTTTCGTTTATTCCCAACATTAAAAAAGAATGGACTTTATCATTCAGTATGATAAATGGACTATGGAAAAGGTCAAAAACCATGAGTACATCGTTGTATGTACTTCCGTTGCGTAAACATAGACGGCAGAGTAGAGGACAACTTACCAACTTAAATTAGCATTATTAGCTAGAGTTCAGTTACATTTTTCAATCCTGCATAGCTTAAAAAACGTACGAACTCAGTCAGGCTTTAAAATTTGATGCCAAACTTATCTGGCTCGTTTACCATTTGTGCGCTATTTTGTTTCGAGCTTCTGGCAGATGCTTATTAATTGTGACAGAGTAGTTGAGTCTACACACCCCCGTTCAGTTCCTAATGAAGGTCTCAAACACATCTCGTACGGCGGATCTAGAGTAAAGATTCCTGATTAAGCACCATTTTATGATACAGACTTTGATGTCACTGGAAAAAACATGCGGCAGGCATCGAAATAGCACCTGCAGGATATTTCTTTTGAAAGTAAAAGAGAACATTCTGTACGGATACCTCGTAATTGCCCTCAAAAAACCGTACGTCCGTCTTTTAGTGAACCGACTTTCAAAAATCAAGGGAATTTGGGAGAAACAAAAAGAGGAAAAGTCACATACGTCGAAGAATTAAGATGAAAAACAAGGAAACCTATTCGGTTAATATAGTGAGTCGGGGTTTCCTCGGACTCATTCGCCGCTTGATAAACTAACCTCAACCAGTACGGCAGCCTGTAGCAAAAACCCGGACTTTCACCGTGGACTATCAGCATCGATCACTAACACCGTGTCTTCGCATGGGTATTAAATAGTCAATTATCACACGAACTTCTACAGCCAAAACGCTGGATTTCGATGGAAACGGAATAACGAGTTTGTAAAGCAGCTGCAGTACCCATGGACGAAATTATCGGGCAAGATGAGGAACGTGCACCTTATGCAAACGAATCGACAGGAAGCATTAGGATGAAATAAACCTGAGTACTCTGCACAATATTGTCCCTGATTAAACCGTAGGGATTGTATCTTTCGCCGAACAAAAGTAACAAAGAATGTAACGCTAAGAATTGACAGAAAAATGAACAGTGGTTTTCTTCTTGCAAGTGCTGATCGAACAGCATATTCTTTCGAAAGTCACAATAAAACATTTTGGGTGAAAAACCAACTAAAAAACTGCTTTCCCTTCCAGCCGCAACAGTTAATAGTGGGAATTATTAGGCGATTACACTACCACCCCTCGCGGAAATGTCACTGTTAATCCTCTAGAAATTTATCAAATACGCGTGTAACAAACTTGATTACGTAGCATTCAACAATGCAAACCTGAACAAAAAAGGGCATTGTCCTGAAGCATATTCCTAAGAATCAATACGAACAATTATGAAGTCTGTCGCCGAAAAATCACCGATGGTCCGCAACATTCTTTAGCCGGAGGTAATCCGCGTGAACGAGTAAAGTTAGGGTGAGTACTCATTGATGAGCAACCACTATTCCATTGACACAACAGCCAACCCGGTTTCAGTCTTCTCACTAGATGTGCCAATTTTCGACGTACCGAATAGAGTCGAAAGAGAATTCGAGACACACATCACTCCAGATATAATGATGAGCCCAATACTATAAAAAACGAGAATTACAATAGCATTTTGTATCCAAAAGTCGATGCTGCGGGAAGGAGTGTTACGATCTAGCATATGCTAGGGAGCTTACACTATTTACAAGGTGTCGTAGAAGTCAATGGAAATATCCCGCGGTAAACAGTGCGTGCCTTAGATGCCTTTCTGCCTGTATCCGATCTCCGGACATGTTAGTCTGTGAGTTCCATTACGGGATCATTGCAACAATTAGCTCGTTAACTGAAGTATATTTCGCCATAGAAGAATTCGAGCAACCAACAACTCTCCAGTAGTGCTCGGTTGTGTTAATGATGCTGAAATTAAGGTTACGATACCGGAACCTGAAGGTCAGTTTCTACAATAAACACTCAATTCGTACAAGTTCGCTGCAAATATTATCTGTGCCCATAAGCAGACTTCCTCGATCTATTATGCACTACGAGGCAGAAATTTCAACCAAAGAACATGTTAGGGTTGATCAAATAGAACGCCTGAATTAAATTTTAATATTCTCCCGTTAAGTGTTTCGAAATTCAGAGCAAAAGCTTCACCACCAGGATTAATGACGTACAAACAGCAAATGCGAAAAAACTTCACCTCACTTCGTGAAAGTTTGGTGCCCTTTCGTATGTGATCAACGATGTCTCTGAGATATTCCGTGAAGTTGATGGAAAGTGTGCTGAGCGATGAAGTTCTTCATCGCATTTGGTGCTTCAGCCATATTTCCTTACGTATAATCGGTCGTGCTACGAGCTTCCTGGATAATGATGGAAAAAGCAAACCGATACAAGGACCCTGATTTGGCTTATAGGTATGAAAACGATTGGCTGACCCGGACTTTTGGTTGGCGTCCTGGGCACGGAGAATATCTTCGGCTACACTCCGGAGGATATAGTACACAATCGCGGCCAGTAGTACAAATCCACTTCAATAGAATCCCATTTGAATCGTTAGGAGAGTGAATGGATGATAAGTCCATTTAAGAATCACATGGTGATTCGTGGGAGGATTTTTGTTGGTTAGGGAAAGCTAATCTTCAGAAGGAGGCACAAGGTCCGAAAGTATCGGGTTTTCATCTCAGTAGTATGTTTCACATTTGGATGGATGAACGAAATTTCCCGGGAAGCACACGGCCTTTTTCGCGATTATTGCCACTCTTCAGGCATGCGTACCCGGTATTCTTCTGTCAACCATCCTGACGAATCACTATGCGATTCTTAAATGGACTTATCCACTCATCCCCCTAACGATTCAAATGAGATTCTAGTAAGAAACTAAGAAACGGCGCACTAGTATAGGGATGGTTAGTCAGAAGAATAGGGGGTACGGATACCTGAAGAACGGAAATAACCGCGAAACCGGTGATGATTCCGGGGAAATTTGTTCATCCATCCGCATGCGAAAAATCTTGGTTAATTTAGGTTTGAAGTATTATTGCAGTGTTATGAGCATACCACAGAGCTTCTGCAGTCCAATAAAGAAAGTGGCGATCATGGGACCTTGAAATCCAGAGTTCCACAGAATAACACACGACCCATAGCCTGACAGCTCGTTTAGGAGATACTCGGGTATCACATGCAAAGACCTCCAGAGGTTGTTCAATACCCGTAGAACACCTGGGGAACTCTGGCTAACTTTTACTGGAACTTTTGATTATAGTATTCACATCATTAATCTCTGTTCTGTGCTGCAACTCCGTGTGAACCCCTGTTGGCATAATCAGTAGCACTTTGTACACGTTTTTATGATTTTTGTGTCCTACAACTACCTACTACCTAGTAGTTGGGCTATATACCGAAAATTGCTTGTCTTCCCATTGGCTTATATTACGTAACCAACGGTCGATTATCAGTCGAGAAACAATGGTACATGTGATCCGGCAACTTTCGGCCGGGATCACCAAGCGACGAGGTCTTGCTCCGAAAAGCCAGTTTTTCAACTCAGATATATGTTCGTTGCCTTTTTTTCAACTTTTACGTTCTGGTACGGTGTCCTGGACTGATGTAGATGCCTTGTTACTACAAGACCAATGTTGATCGAGAAACACCACAGTTATCGGTTGGGTAACTTGCTGGGTATGGCGAACAATTCGGGTTCCTCTGACGGAGTAGATGTCATGTGGAGGTCATCAGATGACGTGGCAATGTGGAATGAGGACATTTATTGCCGCAAAATGGGTGTCTCATGACCGAAAGATCCGCCAACTAACTGACTGGAGACATTGAAGGATATGGAAGTGAACTGTGAACTGTGAACAGCGGTGATCGTATGGTCATTTTCTGTCGAATCAGAATGATTGAAATAGTGCGTCTGTACAGTTAGACCGTGTGCCGTGTGTTGGCTATTGTAGCAGTCTTATCTTTTCCCGCCTGTGTAGGTCAACACCCTATTTCCTTGCATCTTCCGTATTTTTAGGGGAACATGTAAATCTGAGGAAAAAGCAGCGGTCAGTGAGGCTTGCCTTGCTATTTAACGCTGAACGGTGATAGTGATGGTGAACTCGGAGAACGAACAGAAGAATGGAAACCACTGTGGATTCAAAACCGTGGATTCGAGGTCTACTTATTGCATGTTCATTCGATATTCTTGCTGTTTACAAAGGCCCATTGATGATTTTACTCCCTTTTTGTGTACTCGTTATACTTGTATGACCTTCGACAGGTGATGGCACAAAGCAACAATCAAGCCTATATCACGGTTCTGCCAGGTAACTGGATATCAGAATTAAGCTGAACTGAATTCTAGAACTATATTTTGGTATATTTACAAGGAAAATACAATGACCAGCATAGCCACCGTCATCTGAGTCTTATTGCACAGCCTTCATTTAATGAGATAGTTTATTACCTCGGTCACACGTACACAGCGTCACCGGGTGGTTTCACATAGCCGGCCAGGATTAGAATGAAATCAACAACACTCCAGATCCCCAGACCACCGAAACTGAGTAATTTACCCAATCCTTCCATCCACATGCCCAGATAGAAACGGTCCACTCCGAGACCACCAAGAAACAAACTAAGGAGAACAGTGGTCACATAGCGCTTTCCGTTTGACCAGTTACATGGTAGCATACGTCGAAATACCCGACGACCCATGCACAGTACATTTGGATGCGGTTCACAAAGGGTTTCATAGAAGCTGCGGGGTACCTCCGCTTGACGGCAGTAAGTACGGCCAACGCAGGTCATCTCTGAGTCCGAAATCTGATGACAAAAGCGACATATAAATTGTTTCTGAATAGTGTAATTTGTGTGCAAAGCTGTTGTATCAGGAGAGTGGATCAAAGTCAAGTTTTCCGTGACGGGCGTTTCTGTAGAGTTGTGTGTACTCTTGCAAAACACTCCATCTGCGGGCCGACAAGTAACATTTACTAGCGCTCCATACCAGCATGAAAGGTCAAAATCACACTTGAGACAGTACGATGGCAATTCTGAGCATTTGAAAACCATAGGCGGACAAAGCAGACGAGTACGTGCGGCTTTGTCGTTCAATGAAGTTGAAGTATCGTTGGTAACACTGTCAGAGTCCACGGAATTAGTGATGTTTGCACGCAGTCCTTCTTCAATTGTCGACGTCCTTTGTATTTGTTCCTCATCTGCGGTCAGAACACAATAGGCCACCGCAAAAAGCAGAGCAATTTTCAGCAGTACTGCTCCGAACCTGAACGTTATCGGCTGCAAGGGTAACAAAAATAGCATCTCATGACTGCTTGTTGCAAAATACATCGGTAGGCAGGAAATTATATAAGCACAACATATTACTTCAGTGATAAGCAGTCAAATCTATGCCGCATGCGCAGCAGTGAGCTTGCACTTTTTTATCATACAAAGTGATTTGCAATAAAAAGAATATAGCCCCTAAATGGGACGTTTATGAAGAACGATAAAACAAGAACCAGATCAATGAACCCCATTTTTCATGCAAAACGACAGCAAGTGGCCGGAAATAAGAAAGACAAAGTGGTACAAAGCTTTGCAGTCCGAGAAATAAAAGAGGGCTGAAATAAGGAAGCTGGATATCTAGAAACGGAGACTTGATAAGTGTGGCTCGCCGCCTGCGTACGAGGCAAACAGTGAAGAATCATAGGAAGAGTACTTAGCGAAATGAGTTTTGGAGGGCGTAAACTAGAATAATAAAAGTAAAAAATAACAAGAAGCAACGGCCCAGCAACCAGTAACTGGACAGTGGAGGATAAGAACAAATCACTGATTAATCAAACAGCCTTTCGGTGAACCCGACCAAGAAGAGGAAGAGCTGTAGACGAAGTCCTATGTCACACAACCAAAGCACACATTTGACTAGAAAGCCTAACATGAGGTTACCCAAAGTAGCCGAAATTTCGGGCAATTACAATGCCTAACGACGCGGCTAATACTGACATTCTTGGAAAACTATGTACGTATACATATTACACGGCGAATCGACTTTTCGATATAATTTGAACCTCGTTTGATCCAGACTCGTAAAGTATTCAAGCGCTGGACAGATTCGAGCTTTTTACAGAAGGCGAGTGGGTGTAAATTATCGTCAGATGCCTGACCGGAGACCCATTTTTTTGCCCTCACGATGCAGGTCTAGACAGAAATAGGGGATAAGAGTTATCGTGTTTTAGGATATGAAAATATAACAGCGTTCTCCCAGGAAGTGGGGGAAGCCTCTTGGTTGAAGGACAAGAGAAAATGATAGCGAGCTCTGAAATGCACATTTCTGGAACGACTGATGGAACACCGTCCGCAGGAAGTAATTAGGAAACGATCAAATCTCGTAGAACTTGACAGATATTCCTGGTAACTATCTTAGGAGGAGAAAAGGGGCTAGTGAATTAAGAGCACGATAGAGGCGCAGAGCAAACAAATAGATTACAGTCTGAGCCAAAACCCCACAAACCCAGAAAGATTGTAAATGAGAAGAAAGCTGGATAGGCGTAGATTGTGAAGAACTGCCTTTGCAAAGATCTAGAATGACCGGGTACCGGCAGCGGGCTTGGGCCGTCAAGTCCTGTAGTCGCACAGCGGAATGGAACGGACCGGATGGCCCCTGAATGGGCAGTCACACAGAAAGAGCACGGAATTGGAACGGCCAACACAATCCGTTAGCGAGAGGGGAAAGGCCAACAAACAATACAGCCAAGCGATTATTGGCGACCCATCAACAGAATTCGCAAGTCAAGTGAGCTCTATCACTTATATAGCTTTCTGGAGTGACTGTGGTTGATAGGGGAAACAACGAATCTTTTTGGGGACACAAATTTTCAACCGCGCACTATTTTAAATGAAGTCATTTTTAAACAATCGCAAAAAGCATAGATTCCTATGGAAAAATAATAAGATAATTAAAATCAGCAACATCAAAAACGCCAGAATGGTCACCATCTATAACACCTTCCTTTTTGAAGTTGCTGGTTCGTTGGATCTGTTGGATTTCCCTGGAACTGAATGGCTTGACGGCGCGGGCGATCCGACCATCGTCGCGGGAATAGGTTCACATCGACTGTATCCGCTGGGGCCAACGGGTGTGACATGTTGAACATATCCGGCAGTATTCTGAGAGGAAGTTACCCACCTGTACCAATCGAGGAGGCGGTGTACCGTTTTCTCGTTTGATTTTTGCGTCAAGTTCAAGCACTGACTTCCATAGCGACCCCAAACAACTAGGACTCTTGTTATTCTTGAATGACTCCAAAAGTACAGGCCGGGTGACCAGGCCTGATTTCTTCAGCGTAGACTCTTGAATGATTTTCGGCACTCTTGAGTGATTTGGCGGAATAGGCAGAAAAACTTGTGGACGGTTTTCAATTGGCGGCCCATCAGCAGTTCTGCTGCGGAAATCCTTCCCGATGCTTGCGTTTGGATTTATGTGGCTAACAAACACGAACTGTTGCAGGATTTCAGCTGCTGTATCCTCCCCGAGCAAGCCGAGTAGTGCCCGCTTGAATATACCGACGAATCTCTCCCCCGGACCACTTGAATGCGGACAGTACGATGCACGTGCCCTGCTGGTAGAAGGGGCCGAAAAACGCAGAGATGACCTGAGACTTTATCAAACAGTATTTGGTCATGCAATCCGCACCTCACGAACAACCTCCCAACACCCCTGATGGCACCAAAAGATTTAGCGCAAATTCCTCGCCATATTCCAATTCAAACAGTTATCTATCTGAGCAAATATCAATCCCAATATTCTCACATGTGGATGCAGCTATCTCCATAACTATCTCAATAAGAAAATTAAAAAGAAAAGGTGAAAGGAGTCAATCTTGACGAGCAATGCTTCTCCCAGCGAGTTCAAATGAAACATCTCCGCAAGCAAGAACTCGGCTT